>JACXIK010000034.1:160587-296702 GCA_014737385.1 Bombus superbus
CCTACCTAGCCCTCCTATATTTAAAAAATGGCAAAACAGGCACACCAACACACTCGCTCCACGGTTCTCACGCAAACGCTCGGGCGCAAAGGACCTACACTAGAGAGGACGTCCCGGGACGCCTCCGACACCCGAGCTTAACACAACATGCACGCTCTAAGTGTACGTACCGTTTTCCTGAAATCGACCGACGAAGGCTGGCGACCATTGCGTAAAACGTGATGAAACACGTCCAAAGAAATTAATAAAATGGTGTAAAATAATTGTAAATAAACTTGCAATTATGATTGTAATTGACAGCAATATGAAGAGCGTACTTATACTTAATCGCGTAGTTTTTTAGTATTTTAAGTTGTAGCGAATGAGGGAAACGACGCAATTCCACAGCCTAACCACACACGCGCATAATGTGGAAAATACGTCGTGCACGATACACTAGCGCATCGTCGGTCGCTGAGAAATTTTTACATTAGGTGCAATCATCGTGCCCAATGTCTTTCTCTCGTTCAAGTAGCACCTGGGCACGTGAACGAGGTCCTGACAATGGGCACGGAAAGGGTTAAATCTGAAAATCCTGATCTAAAAAGATGATTAGTTTTTCTCATTTGTGTTTAACGGACTAACGTTCTTTGATTTTATATTTTGTTACTTCGTTTCAAATTCTAATAACTCTACTTTGTTAATTTAATAAATTAATGAAATTTGAATATTACAAAAAAGATAGCGTTAATTGAAAAAAGACTAAGACTCTATGAAATGTAATAATTGACTCTACATGTATTACTAAGAAAGAAATAATCTCAGGCGATCTCTTCGTCAAAGCGTATACTCGAAAATGCAGAAGCAGTGTTCAAAATTATCGCTTTGATTAAAAAATCTGCCTGTCGCGAAGTGTCTTCTTGCACGTAAAATTTCGCACATTCTGGTACGGAAAGAGAAATGAATTTTATTTCATATTTTATTTACAACGTGACTTTTTGTACAAAACTGTTTGTACAAAAATTCATCGCTGAAGATCAAATATATTTATGTGACGCAGGTATATTCGTGTAGATATTTGCCTTTTGCAAATATTCATACTGAATATTGATATACATATTTATAAATAACACGAATATATTCTCAAATGTGTATGTTTAAACTAATTATTCAAAGACTAATTGTTATAATCGCGATGTGCAAGGAGACCTATCCTAAACTAGTAAATTTGAAAAAAGAATGTTACTACTCGCGGGTATAAGAAATACCCACGGTCACTATGCTCGCAAAAAAATTCTACGTAATACAACCAGTCACCCGTGCCGATTCGGACCATTCGTCCTACGACATGATCGAGCGACCGGAGGAATATAAATGCATGCGACTCACCGTTCGTAGCGGAGAAACAGAGGACGTTACCATCGATGGTGCGCTATCCCAGCGAATATCATCAGTAAGATTGACATCAGGCGGGAATCGTTGAAAATCCAATGGTGGAAACAGAGGTTGCGAAAAATCTGTAACAGAATAAAACACGATTTTAAATTCATGGAAGAATATTTTTATAAATCATTGGTATAATTGTTAAAAATTTACGAAGTAATTGTTTTAGATCAATAACAAATTGTTATAAATGAAAAACGTAAATATTACAAATTACAAGTTTATTTGTTATGGCTTAAATGCTATAAAGTAATAGTTTAAATGTTGTAGATCAATAATTTAAATGTTATAAATTAATAATTTAAATGTTATAAATTAATAATTTAAATGTTATAATTAATGGTTTAAATGTTATAAATTAATAGTTTAAATGTTATAAATTAATGGTATAAATGTTATAAATTAATGAATTAAATGTTATAAATTAATGGTATAAATGTTGTAAATTAATAGTTTAAATGTTATAAATTAATAGTTTAAATGTTATAAATTAATTGTTTAAATGTTATAAATTAATTGTTTAAATGTTATAAATTAATGGTATAAATGTTATAAATTAATGAATTAAATGTTGTAAATTAATAGTTTAAACGTTATAAAGTAACAGTTTAAACGTTATAAACTGATAATTTAAATTTTACCAGTTCTTCTTCGATCCTCACGGTACAGGAGTCCAAACACAAATGAGTTCGCGCGCGAGACACGGCTTCCTTATATACCTGATATCGTATACCTGACAAGGTGACATAAGGTGAATCGAACAGTAACGATTTGGTGAATTCCCATTATAACACAATTTTATAATGTTGTAATTCTTGTTTTTCGTTAAATGGACGCCTTCGACGATTTATTTTTATAATTTTTATATTTTTTATCGACTAAAACTAAATTTGCATTTTTATGGTACTGTTTTTTGGCGTAAACTGTTTTAATCTATATTCGATACCAGTTTATGACAAAAATAATTTTACTATAACAGCCAAACGTGAAGTTGACCAGTGGTCAAGAGTGTCAAAGGGAACGAATCTACGTAATATGTCAATTTGTAATAGTTATTGATTTTTCGGCATTCTTTTACAAACATTTTTTACTTTGATGACCCATCGTGATATTTTATAACAATTTATCAATTTTCAAAATTTAACTCTAATCATATACCATTGTTCAGCATTTATTTATTAAATATAGAAATGTAATGTGTTCTTACACGCATAAGTTTGTTTTACTTCCTGATATACTAACACGTTAAAGTAATACAAATTTTAGAATTCATACATCAATTAATGGCAAAGTAAATAACGATAATAAATTATTTTCAATTAAAGAAATTTCGCTTTTCGCGATAGTTTCGCTATTAATTCTCAAAGACCATTGTATATTGCCAACATTTTTGTCACGTTTTTCCTATTTATTACAATATCTGTATTACTGAAATATATTTATTAATAATTGTACGAATAATTATGTAATATACTTACTTATACAATAACTTGTATAATATTCTTACTAATACCATATTTGGTTCAATAGCGGCAGTTACATTCGCGTAATATAAAAGCTTTTCATTAAGAACATGATCTTATTCGTAATTGTTACTGAATATTGTCTTAAATATCTTTTCTATTTCTCAATTTCATCAATTTGACTGTTTGAATACGATAAATTTGCGCGCGCTCGCGTATACGAAACTCGAGCGCTCCTATTGGCGTAATATATTGTCAAACTCAAATCGAACGTGCCTATTGGCGCAGAATATTGTCACGTCAAACGGAGCTTTCCTATTGGTGCGAAATAACTGAAAGACGTAGTTTCGCGGAGCACCGTACCATGAGACGTCATTGCACCCTTGAGAGTCGTGGAGCGAAAATTCGTCTCGTCGAACGTTACCGAGTCACTATTAGTGCTTTCATTTCGACTTTATCGACATTTCTACGCTTCTATCTGCTTCATTTAAACAGTACGTTCGTATTTAATCACTTATCGATCATAATCTCGGTACAATTAAGAAATTTTCTTTTATTTTCATCGTTGACCGCGTACTTGACAAGTTACGATCGTCGATAACTTTTATTATCGGTCTTTGAGGTAGAATTTGGGTTCTGTTATTACTTTATTTCAATATAATCGATTTCATTATTGCAAATAATTGGTTTATTATACATTTATTCTTGAATTTATTCTTGAATTTATTCTTGATGGTTAAAATCATCGAAAATTCACATTACCGGCCTTTAAGGCAGACTTTGGATTTTATTATCGCATTATCTCACTATAATTTGTTCATCTACCGTTCTGTTATTGTAAATTATTGGTTTTGCCATACATTTATTTGAAATTGTTGGTTTTTCTTTGTTTTTGTGCAGATTATTGGCTGGTCAGGTGCCTGAAAGAATAGGGGTTCGCATAACGGACGCCACAGACGATTAACAATCGATAATTCGAACCGATTCAAGATGGACGTCATGGGCGATTATTGGTAAATCGAGTCGTTGATTTCTCACGCAGATTTGGTAATGATCGAAGTATTATAACAAAGCAGACGTACGTACACGACTATTTTCTCTTTTTATTTGATCAATAGCAATCGATATTTGCCAAATAATTGCTGTACAACTTGCAATTAGCATGTAACAACCTGATTTTATAAATAGTTGCATAATTTATTGAAAATATTAAGATGAAAGAAAAAGGGGTTAAGGGAATTGTGCGAATCATTTAACCGTTTTTAGAAAATAATCTATCGCGAAATTATTATATTTTTGTAGATTGGGGTGAGAAAATAAGTTTATTATTTCCTTGAAAGGGTCTGAACACTCTAAACGCTTGAGAAAGTTTCATTCGTTACAAGCATCGTCGAATCTTTGTAAAGTGCAACGTAATATATTAGCAAAAACCACATTCCAAACTCTGATAACCAACATTCACGACTGAATTCTTTCCGAGGGAAGAATTGCTGTCGTGTTTTAGGATATTAATAAATATACGAAAATATATTTGCTGATATCTGGCGATTCATAAACGGTGTTTCAAATATTACACGTACATCCATTTTCTTAACGTGTATATGTAATACCTGTCCGTCCGCGAAGAACGAATAGCAATCGGTACACGTATAGTACGTACGTTTTCCAAAAACAACAGTATTTCGTAAACGAACAGTCTGTCCCCTTCCCCTCCCCATCTTCCTTTCTTCCAATACAACTTTTTTTCAGAGAACGTTTGTGATCGCGCGCAATGCGGTCGATAGAGTCAGTGTTTACTGCGTAATAATATTTTTTAGATTTTCTAGAGCGCAACAGCTCTCGATGATTGTAAATACAATTACAATACTTGTACGCGAAATTAGAGTCAGCGTGTTCGCCGATCGTTACTTAAACGGACGCGCAAATAGTCTTTTATTTTTCTTTTTTTTTTTTACTTTTTAAACATTCGCTTCCGGTAGTAGAGTCGCAGGTTTCGCAAGAGGATACAGCCTCTCCTGGAACTCGAGAATGTAAGTATTTCTGTATATTGCATTCTAATTTATTTCGTTATTCGTATTTTGATCGAACTATTATTAATTTCCATCGACGTAAAACGTAAAAGTTACAATATTGAAATACGCGATAAAAATATGGAACATGCTTCGGAAACGATTAGATCGTCGTCAGAAAATTACAAAGAAATTGTTAAAAATTGTTATTTCAGCGTTGATATTTTTATAATAATTAGATTTCACGCGTTTTGTTTCAGTTTTCCATAAATCGTACTTTTTCCTGTGCTCCGGGAAGGACGCAGCGACGCTTCGAAACCAAGCATGTAAGAATCTTCGCGTACCGTACTTCTACTTTGCTTTAACCATCCATAATAAAAAGCCAAATCTGACTTTACACTTTAACATCAGAATTTCGGTTGTTACAATAATTCGAGTTCACTAGCGATTTAGTGTTTTTATTATTATCGAAGCTGAAGGTTTTCAGAGAGTTTCATATTACACTATCTAACAATTTTTGCTGGGTCGTTACTTAATTTTCAAAATAAATTATTCACGCATATATTGTTCATACATGTATAGGAAGGCATATTTTTTTGTTAAAGGTTTATCACTCCTTCCTCCTGCCCCTGCTTCTTGAAAAGGACCTAGCAGCGGGGCCTCGAAAGCCAAGAGCGTAAGTAATTTTCTGATCTGTACTGTATTTAATTCGCTGCTATAAATTTTCCAATAAATCGACGTCATACCTAAGAGCAAATTACAATATTCCAGGCATTGTTGCAGTTTTTTCCACGATGGGATTGCATGGCTGCTCCTCGACGACGGTCTTCGCGACGTCTTTCCCGGGCTGCCACAGCATCGATGACTGCGTTCCTCGCATCTTATCGTGAGTCGCATGCATTTTCGTCCCTCCGGTCGCTCGATCGTGTCGTAGGACGAAAGGTCCGAATCGACACGGGTGACTGGTTGTATTACGTAGAATTTTTTGCGAGCACAGTGACCGCGGGTATTTGTTATACCCGTGAGTAGTAACATTTTATTTTTCCATGTGTCGTTTATTAGTTCAGGATAGATCTTCTTGCACATCGCGTTCTTTTCTGACTACTTTTATATTAAAATATTAACAATGGTACTAACTGATACAAACGATGTTATATTAACAATTAATTGGAATGTTCGTGATTGAAGATATACACGTACGTCCGCTATAATCGCTTTTAAAGTTAGAACGTTTTAAAGAGAATGTATTTGTAGAGTTGCAACGATTTAATTCGATATTTTGCAGCGATAAAGTCGGATGCCCTCCGACTTTGTCGTATTAAAAACTGCAATTATTTCACCTTCTGTTCTCTGAACGTGGCATTGCTTTAACGGATTTAATTGTTTGCCATTCACTTTTGAACTTGAGCGTTAATGTAAAATATGGATGCAGAGATAGTAAAGTTGAATCCTGTCCGTACGAAAATGCATCGAGTTTTACGTGCAAGAAGAAATTTCGCGACAGGCAAATTTCGGAATCAGAGCGACGAGTTTCGAACATTGGTTTTGCGCTTTCGAAAATGTGCTTTGACGAAGGGATTGCCCGAGGTTGTTTGCAATAATAGTTAACTTTGAGTCAATTACTAGATAAATTTCTTATTCGTTGGCAATTTGTCTCTTTTGTAACGGAATTTGCATAGTTCATACTGCATTGATCTTATTTGCGCTGTTGTCTATAAATAAATTCAACATTGGTATTTCGGTAAATTATTAAATGGCGGATAATCTAGAGCGATAGTAACGGAGATAAAGTTTGAAAATGCAAAATAAAGAAAGACTAGCCCGTTAGATACAAATTGGATGGACTAATACGTTTTTTTAGTTAGGATTTTCAGGTTTAACCCCTCCGTATTTATTGCCAGGATCTCGCTCACGTGCCCAGGCGCTACTTGGGCGAGAGAAAGGCAACGAGTACGATGACCATTGATTTTATTAACAATTTGTAAGCGACCGACGATGAGTTAGCGTATCGTGCACGACGTAGTTTCCACATAGTGTGTGTGGTTAGGCTGTGGAATTGCGTCGTTTAGTATTTATTCCGTTTCCTGTGCGTCCAAATAGTAAGAAATAAATTCGCACAAATACCATTTCAATTTTCTGCAAAAACCGAGATTGGTTATCGAATACAGGGAATCATAGATATTGGTATCGTTAATTTTATCGTTCAATTGTAACAAATGGTGTCACATTTTGCACCATCTGCAATTTGTTTGAAAAACCCTCTGAATTGTGAATATTTGTAATTAAGATCGAGATTAACTTTTATCGCGTTGTACGCAATGGTCGCTAGCCTTCGTCGGTCGATTTCAGGAAAATGGTACGTAACGTTAGAGCGTGCGTGTTGCGTGTTAAGCTCGGGTGTCGGAGGCGTCCCGGGACGTCCTCTCTAGTGTAGGTCCTTTGCGCCCGAGCGTATGTGTGGGAACCGTGGAGCGAGTGTGTTGGTGCGAATGTTTTGCCACTTCTTAAATTGTAAATATAGGTTTCCGGGTAGGATAGGTAGCATATTTTCTGGTACGAGTGTTAACTGTAAGTAGGTAGGGCCGGGCAGGTTGGCACAGTCTCCCGTCGGGTACGCGCGTTTTCGAGTGACCAACCTGTTTCTGGAAATCCGATTTGAAAAATCGACGGTGAGACTGGCTCGAGTAGAGCATGCTCTCGTCTCTGGTTTTGCCTGTCGATTTTTCGAATATCGCGGTCGTGGTCGCGAGTACGGTTCCGAAACGAACGTTTATCGCTCGAGCACGCGCATGCGAGTGGGCAACGGTCACCGCCGTGATCGTTGGTCGGTCCATGCGCACTTGAATCAGCTTCCGCGGTTTATATTTTTATTTCACCTTTATAAGTTTTTTTTTTGTTTGCGATTTAGAAAGTCTCGAGCTTAGATTTAAGTTTCAGCGGGCATCGCGCCCGAAGAAAGAAGAGGCTATAAGCCGAAGAGGCCCGGCAAACTGCCACTCAAGAGGGCAACTACCAATGGCTCTCCATCCTCTGGCNTCGCCCAGAGCATGGAAAGTCATTCTCGTTACTACTTTGTCACTATGCTCGCTTTTAGTATTTGTAGTAGATTTTTTTTCTGGCCGATGTATATATCGGCCCATCGCCACATTGTCCTAATCGCGATTTTTTGATTAGTGTCGCGACAGATTAATTACGGGTTGAATTAGAGTGGCGCAATAACATCGCGGCTTTTGATTAGCGTCGCGAGAGAATGATCACGGTTTGAATTAGAGTCGCGCTAAAATGATAATCGCGTTTGCTTTAGAGTTGCGAATTACCATATCGCGATTGTTTTTTGCAATTTTAGAATTTCTTATAGAACTACATGTATCAGAAGTTATCCTGTTTTCTATTGTTTAAAGTTAGTTTATAAATATGTTAGTTTTCAATTAACTTTATAGTAATGCAAATAGCAATACCAGAATAGTCGAAGTAGCTTTTTCGCATAGTAAATAGTAATTTTCATTGAATTTACTGTAAAAGTTAGCGTTGCGATACTATTCCTTCGCGAGTTTTAATTATTTTTCCCTTTAGCGTTGCGACAACGAACGATCGCGTTTTGTTAAGTAGAGTCGCGTTTACAAAATGCCCAAACCCTCCGACTGCATTTGTCGGATCTGGATCACGCGATACAGCTACAGGAGCTGTACAAGTGTGATCGTTAATCGGCAACCACCTAAATGGTTGCACTGCGATATGTTGGCCCTCCCCTACATCCAGCGTATCGCGCTTTTTTATTAGCGTTGCGACAGATTAATTACGGTTTGAAGTAGAGTTGCGAATCCAAATTTCGCGTTACCAATTAGAGTTACGAAAAAGTGCACGCTTCGGTTTGGATTAGTGTTGCGATGAAAAGACGCGTTTATATATATGAATAATTATTAGAATTTATTAAAGAGTAGAATTTGAATTTGTCGCGTTTTGTTTTATTTCGTAGCGTTGCGACTTGTGATCGCGTATGGTTGAAATATTTTTTTTATTTTTTCATCTATGAATATTAATTTGGTGTTAAATTTCTCCTAAGTATTAGCGTTGCGTCGACGAATGACCGCGTTCTTACGCGTAGTGTTGCGTCTACGAAATGCCCGAACTTCTTCCACTGGAATTGTGGAAATCTGTTCCTGTTCCTGGATCATCTAACGCAGCTAGGACGGTAGCAAAGAGGTGGCCGAGCATCGGCAGCCTCGAACGTAGCTGCACTACGACATCTCGATATTAGCGTTGCGTATGTCGAAGCACGAGTGCACGGATTAGTATTTATTTAATGTCGCGTGAACGATCAACGATTAAAACACCCTAGTGCGGTGTATGCCTCCGCGAATTTTTAATTTTTTTTATTTTTTTCTTTTTTTTTTGTCAATAGCAAATTAAGTAGTATTGGAAATATTATAAGGCACTCCTCGCGATTTATTTCGAGAAATTTCTGTTTTATAATTATCAATTCGTTAAATTAGCGTTGCGAAATAGAAAAATGCTCCACTCGCGGTTTGTTCGGGACACTATCGAGTGGATAGCCCTTCTGGCTGTTGGATCTATTTCTTTTTCAGCATCCCTCTGAGGGTTTGTTAATGGAAATACTGCCGAACGATGTATCCGTTCGACACCGATGATTATTTTTAATTCGAGGTGGTGTTACTTAAAATTATTGTAAATGATTTTATTTCGTAATTAGAAAACTAATTACAAAAGTTAATGACATTTTGTAGTCTATTAATTTCTTTGAAATATATCGTTACATCGTTAAGATTTTATTTCGTTATTTTACGGTATTAACAGTGACCGTTTGTTATCAGAGTTATAATTTTCTCGTTCATAGTACCTTTGATTAATCAAGCACAGAGTAATTTTATAGATGTTTCAATTTGCTGTGCGTAAATCACAATTTTTTCGCCATCACCGTTTATATTGGAGAATCTTGCGCAGAAAACGTTGCGCGAATGTAATTCGACGTGTGTCGTAAATTAACAGTTCGAATTAAATAAATTAATGGCTTAAATGTTATAATTTAATGGCTTGGATGTTATTGTGTACGCTGTTACGGACAGTCGTCGTTACGCAGAATTATAAGCTGAATTCGCTTCGCACGTTCCTCCGTTGAATAATTCGAACCGGTCTTGGCTTGATTGTACAACAATGTATAAGTGTATGCTTAGCGAAGGAGAACGATGCGCGTTTCAGTTACGAAAAAGGAGGAACAAGCGAAAGAACTTGGCCTTGCTTTGGCACGGTGACGAGAGATTCTAAAGCCGACGAGACGACGAGGCTGTTAAGCGGGCCGATACACGATGAGATTTGTTTGGGGGCATGCCTCGAACGAGACGAGACCCGCTTATGAGATTAGTACGGACGCGTTGCAAACGAGCGATGAAATGTAATTTCCGTGCGAAATAAGTGGTCGATGGATAATCCGACGTCGCATTAGCACCGCAGACGAGTATACGGTGTCGTGCTATCTTCGACGAGGTACAACCGCTGGTTGACGCCAACAACGCTAGTATGCTCGCTCGTCTTATCCTTGATCGATAATCAACGATGGCTGCGTAGTCGTTGGTAATTTACCAGTTACCGATAAGCAAGAAACGCGAAATTTTCCATATTAGATAATATCGGCATTTTATCGATCGCTAAGAACGTTTGGTCGGCGATTATAGTTTGATGATCTTCTTCGCAGAATTCCATTTGGTCTTCGGTCGATAAGAATAGGTTCCTTCGAAAGTTGCACTTCCAATTTTGATTTATCCGCTCGTTATCTATATCGCGTCGTCGGCGATCTATCGCCACGTATAATATTCTAACTACGATCGATACTTTGATCGAGCACATTTCGAGCATAGAGAATTACTAACGACGTAACGAAAACGATATCGTTGAAATATTCGTTCCGTTATCGTTCCCATCGGGTGAAACTGAATAATTCGATGATTCTTTTTGGCAATTCGGAAAATGAAAATTACGATGGATGGGAGAAGTATGTCTCGCGGACGAGGAATAATTCAACGAGACCGATCGACGCTTGAAACAGAAACGAATACCTTTCGTATGGAATATTTAAAGGTGATTCGAGAAGGAAACTCGGGGCGTATGGCGCAACCGTAAGTTCGTTGAATCGTCGACTTGGTGGAAGTTGGAGTTGGACAGATGGAACATAAGCGTCAGAGTTGTAGCGTTGGAATAGTTGTAAAGACGATAAGTAGGATAGTTTGTCGGAGTTGGAATAGCCGGTGAGGCTATCCTATAGAGGCGAGAAGAGCGATAAGGTAGAGTAGTAGTCGATCTTTCTTTAGGTTTCGCGTTTCTCCTTCTTCCCAAGTTTTCTCGATTCGCGTACAACTTGAACGAAATTGCCTATTATTTAGCCTGATCTCCTCGATGGAAGAAACGATCGGAAAAGTTGAAACAGAGCGTCGATTCTTCCGCTACGATACGAAACGTGATACAATTCGTTTCTAAAACGAACGAATAAACAAAGAAGCGCGTTGTTCCGTTCAAGACACGCACTAGCGATTCGAGCGACCGGTTGACTCGTCTTCCTGTACGACGTGTATGATACACGTACGAAAGAGATCGATACGAAGTACACTTTGTATTGATCGGTTGCCATCGATATTGGGTATTTATTGTTTGATTTATCAGGTATCGGTATTTATCAGTACAAGCTGAATGCTTCTCGCTAGGTACAATCAGTACAAGCAGATGCGCCACGCTAAGACGTAGGTGATTTTTACTTCATGGACGATCGTAAATTGCCAACGTAACGAACGTTCTCGCCAAACTAGCAATTCCAAACTCGAGTCGCTGGAATCGTTGCGATCGTTTCTACTAAAGCTGTTAACAACGATTCTCAGGATAGTTAATCGTTTCTCTCGAGAAAGCCGACTCGTTACGAACTCGTTAGCCGAATCGTGTTATCGCGTAGAATAGAATTACAGAGATTCCAACGAATCTTTCCTTATTCTCGGAAACGTTGTTTAATGTCGCACGAGAAATACGGGAGAAATACGGGAGAAATGCGGGAGAAATACGGGACAGATGCGTCGGATTCGCGATTTTAGCAATGCTTCGAAAGCTGAATTCAGGTTGCGACCTTATCGACTTGCGCGCTAAGAAGCGTATCCCTCTTTGAATCCCTACGAATTTTCTGCCGTTTACAGCGGCAGGCGAACGCGACGCAAAGGAGCATACGTATACGTACGTATCTGGATTGTATCCGATTCTGAAACGTTTCGCGTTCCCCGTGACACCGCGCGACTCTTCTTTTCCCCGGAAGGAGCAGTGCCTGTCCCTTCGAAAGTCACGCCGAGCGTTCGAACCACGAGATTGCGAAGTAAAAGTTCTAAGGAAATGCAGTCGCATTGTTCGTACACTCTTATATTTCCGACGAATTCTTTATCGATAACCTCCATGTATCGGCTATATGCAAGAGACTTTTGCGTTATCGCGCATGAGAAGATACGAACAGTAATTTTGACGCGCTTTTCGTCTTTCCGCCGCGTTACTTGGTATTATAAATACTTTTTCCATTTCATTCTTCTTTTTTCTTTTTTCTTTTTTCTTTAAATAACAAGGTTATTCGCCATCGTGTTAAAAACAAAGTTTGTTCGTTGGATTCGTCAAACAACGAGCGCGCGATACCAATAATTTATACTAATGCTAATAATTTATCCCCCAACGTTGTTATCTTTTATTACCGCGGTTATTTATTTATTTTGTTCGACGTACGAATAGACGTTGTATAAAACGTCGTATAAAACGTTGCCAAGGAATTGGAATTAACTATGATCGTTACGAGTTTGAGCGTTAGCTTATAAGAAAGATAATTAGTCTTCGAACGTTGCTGAGATTAAAAAGTAATTGGTCAAAGTAAGGATCGCTCTTGGACTTTGCATAAAGAATTTCACAATTATCCACCGTTGTTAACTACGATTTATTAGCTCGGCGATTAAAAATAATTTTCGCAGCATTCCGTTTGACAAAAGAGCGAAACGACCGTGGCAGAAGCATTTCGCGCCAAATTACGCAAATTCTTCGCGAACGCAGCTAATAACGTTGAAAGAAATTGTCTCGCTTGCACCGGCTCCGGCGTTCTATATAATTTTAAAGGTCGAACCGTAACGCTTTTAAAACGTGGAAAATAAAATGAAACGTCGTCAAAAATAGCGTTTCACAACAACCTTAAGTATTGTTTTCTTAACTTTTGATTTTTTCTTTTTTCTTTTTTTTCTTTTCTTTTGTTGTCTTTTCTTTTGTTGTCTTTTCAAAGGCACGTCGAAGAAATATCGTTGATGCGATCGTCGGCGTTGAGAGGCTGTCAAAGGTTTCCGGGCGAGCAAGTATGACAAGAGCGATTTTTTCGTTGCGTCGTTGCACGCGACCTCGTGAAATTTTCGGTAATTCGTTAAAGAGAAATTGCGCTATCTCGTGGTGGCCGTTTGCGCGAGTTAATCGCGCGAATTTTCCTTGCTAACGTGAAAATGCAATTTGGGTCGTGACCTCGCTGACCTATATGGCGTAGGCAGCGAAGCTTCTTTAGGAAACTCGCGTCTATTCTTATTCTGGAAAGAAATCGCGTGGATCGGAAGTTGTACGTACGATGCGTATTATCTAAGGGGAATATTTTTCAAATACGTCGTATCGTTGTTTCGCATGGTCGATGAAATATTTGCCAGCGGTAACGTGGCCAACATGGTATCGGTTCTACGGCGATCGTCTTTCGGTGGAAAAAAGTATATAATCGTAGATGGGAGAAAGTCGTGGAAGCTCGTTAGCGAAAACAGGTACTGCGTAATTCGTCAGCTGGATAAATTGCTGAAAATTTAGCGGAAAATGTGGTATTTCCACGATGCGTGAAAATTGCGTACAGTTCAAATTTATATTCCGGTAATATCTGCAGGAAAAATGTGTGAAAATTGTAAAACGATATCGCGTAAATTACATTCGGTAGAATCTTTAATTGTTTTTAATTTATGGGACAGCTTGGTGTGGAAAAACGTAGAAACGCATACGCGTACCTAATGTGCGAAAGTAGGTGGAAAATGTGCAAGATAAGATTATTTAAATTTCTTCGCTTCTTTTTTTCTTTTTTCTGAAATTTATGTCAATCGCGTTCGGGGAAAATACGGGAAAATACGGGAAAATACGGGAAAATACGGGAAAATACGGCTCCTCTGAATCGATAGAAGGATTTGCAACGTTTATGCGAGCGGTTATTACACCGTGTAACGACGATAGCAATAACAATATATGTAAGGCACTGTTTTGTGAAAAACTGGGTGCGAGCGCGAGCTTCGTTTGTAATTTCACTGCACCGCGAACAAATTACCCAAACAATGTCTCGATCAACCACGGTGGTGGTTAGAGACCGGAGTGTGTAATTAGCCTCCGGCGACCATTCATTCGACTTGCTAAAATGTAGTTCAATGCGATATTACGATAATCGCTTTAATTTACTGCAGCATCAGATGCGGTATGTAGGTTACGAGCTCGTTAACCTAGTCGTTAAGACAGAGATTCGGTTAACCCGCGCAGAGAGCCGCGTGAAATCTTTCGAGATCGATTCGTAACAGCTTTCGACCCGAATTCCCGACAATTCCCGACAATTCCCGGCCACGCGTTTCGCCGTTTCGCCGTTTCGCCGTTTCGTCCCTCTCGTATCAAATTTTCCCACCTTTCGGCGAGCAATTGTTCGCGTTTTTGTCGATCGTGTGTAACGTGCGCGCAAAACAGGCTGCTGATACGAACATTCATTTTGATTACGGAGCGAAACAACCGGCGTTCTCTACTTCGTTTCAAACGTTTACCGAGCGATCAGAGTTTGCCAAGTGGAGATATCATGTCCGCGAGGGGTACTTTGAATAGGTGATTTCGAACTGCGTGCCTCGTTTGGGTAATTAAGGAAATGTTTTTAATCCTTTTACAAGCTCTCTCTCTCTCTCTCTCTCTCTCTCTCTCACTATCCATCTACGTTTTTCAAATGCGAGGAAGAAACGAAACCCATTTCTTAAATTTTTCTTTTTCTTTACTCATAGAGGCACGTGCTTTCCTTTCCTTTCCTTTCCTTTCTCTCTTGCGTTTGATATCCTATCGCGTTAGAAAGGTAAAAATAGAACGTTCTATGGCCAAGAAACGCGATTCCGCTGAAAAAAGAAAGATAAAGAAACCAAATTAATTGCCGTTTCCTCTTCGTTCTTCGTCATCGAAACGCATCTCCACGGCTAATGCAACGACGAGTGAAAAAATCCAGTTTCACGTTTACAAAAGAGAAAAAATTTACTTTTCTCTCGCCATGATGAACGAACGAACGAACGAACGAACGAACGAACGAACGAACGAACGAACGAACGAACGAGCTGGAAATCTCTCCTGATTTTGCCGAGTGTGCGTAACGCGGCGCCTCTCTGTCTTTCTGTCCGCCTGTCTGTCTCGATCGTTGCGTAGTCCATTTGCTTGCCGGCTGCGAATTTCGGCTCGGTAAACTAACGGCAAAGCGACTTAACATGCAGCGGCGTTAGGAGTTGACGGGCGGCGCGACGTGTTGCAACGCGCAACAATGCCAGATGCGAGCCGCCCGTTGTTCGCATGCAAAAAGGGGTTTGCCTCCAGAAGCAATTCGGCTAGAAGCGAAACTGCGCCACTTTCTGTCACTGTCGCAATGTGTCGCGTCGACGCGTCGACGCGTCGACGCGTACAAACCGATCGAGAAAGTCGCACGAGTTCTTGGCGTTTCACCCAAAAATTCCCGTGGAACCGAGGTGGATGCATTTCCATGAGAATCGGCTACGCGACCGCCGCATAGTCGTCAACGATGGGGCACGCGAGACAGCTTGAACTGCTCGAAACGGGCGATAACGGGTTTCCGTGTTGGCTAGCTGTATTCTCGAAGCAGCTGTACGCGTAACAGCTGTCTGTATTGAGGAATCTCGGGCAACGACTTGAGAATCTTAATCGACCACGTCGCAGAATCCGAGAGAATCGGTGGACCTGGAACGCCCCGGACCGTTCGAGTCGAGAGTTTGAAGATACCGGAGACAGCGAGCGAGCGAGCAGAATAGATCGAAGCGTTTTGTCTCGTTGGCTATTCGCATAGAACTCGAGCTGCGCGCAGCGACTCGTAGCTTCCGAACACGATGCGGTGTAACCATAATTGTACCTACCTGCGTGTTGCACATCTGACAGGAGTAACAGTTGCGGTATTAACGACGTTCCACGTGCAGATTCGCCTTCCAATTTTGTACGATTCGAAAGCTTTACCGTCTTAGTCGTCTTAGCGTCTGTCGATAAAATGCGCCGTGCCAAGATCGCTGACGCTCCTTGTTTTCTTCTTACTATTGGTATATGGACGAATAAACAAACCCACGGATAACTTTTTTTAAAATTTTATTATTAATGCCCTACGCTCGTAGCTCGGCGCATTCTGCTTCGAACGACCATCCGATATATTTATACATACATATATTTGTATACATATTTTTCACCTGTATGTACGTATACACACGCGCACGCACACGCACACGCACACGCACACGCACACGCACACACGCGTATATACGTGTATACGTATATAACGTTATCTGCCGCTACAAGAAAACAGGATGAAATAACGTCACACGCTCTTTCGTACTTTGATCATGGTACACCATTCAACGCGTCTCACCTTAACACGCACGATTACCAATTACGATTAACGATTATTTAATTGATCCAATCCAACTGACAAAATAATTGTTCTTCTGGCCGCTATTGTCGTTTGCGTACATCCTGTTCTTTTCCTTTTTCTTTTTCTTTTTCTTTTTCTTTCTTTCTCCGTTGTCTCCGATCGTTATTTACCGAACGAGGATAAAAACAACGACGGAGCATCGAGTCTTGGTTTAATTCGATTAACGTTCCATCGATTTTTGCGAGGGATTTTCTGCTAATGTCGATACTTAACGTAGAAAACACCGATGGTTTTATTTCCTTGCCTTACACGTTACATCTCTCATCGATAGATAACCCGGTACCGTAAAACGAATCGGCGAACATCGATCGCTATTTCGCGATCTTCTGACCCTTTAACCATGCGGCTGTTCGCCGATAGAAATACGAAACAGAGAATACGCTTTAAAACGAACACCTTCGTGTAAACGTTATGCCGTTGCATGATAAAGTTCTTTCGAGACAAAGTTTGTAATCGATTACAGGCAAGAACCGTATGAAACGATACTTCTTTCTTTCTTTTTTCTTTTTTTTTTTTTTTTGTTGTTTTAGAATTGTTCCACGTTGGTCGATTTTGGTTTTATGAAAAAACTCTGGCGCAATCGCTATTTTGCCTAGTTTGATCGATTTCGTATCGGTAGCGAAAGATAAAGGATATTTTTCGTAGAAAAGAAAAATCGAGCTTCCGTGTGTTGCACCGAGTAGAACGATGCGAGATGCAGTCGATATTATGAATATTAGCGTACGAGTGACACGAATAACAGGTTGAGGCTGAACAACACGGTGTACGGATGAACACAATTTTACGACGGAAACGCGTGACTTTTAAACCGAATGCGGCAAGGTTCCATCGGAGAAGGACGTTTATTACGCGATAACAGCAACAAGCTGATAAAATTAGTAAGAGAAAGGGGTTGAAATCGCTGCGTGTAATTATAATGTAATTATAATGTAATTATAATGTAATTATAATCGCAATACTTTGTAACCTTGTCGTTTGTCAATATCGTTCTTGCTTTCCGACAAGCAAAAGATTGTTGGAATTTGATTTTCTTAAGCGCAGCGATAGGAAATAACGGATGAAGGACGTTGCGAATTGATGCTAGGAATAATTACCGAAAATACGATACGAGGCTTTTGCACGCCAGCCTATAATTTAGTTGATAATACGCCGATTAGTTCTTACAAGAGCGATGGAATTTTTCGATCAACCTAACGTTTCGTTGTAGCCTTTGGCATTGCCGCTTGTATTATCTCTTCTACTATATACCGTATACCGTATACCGTATACCGTATACCGTATAACGTATAACGTATACCGTATACCGTATACCGTATAACGTATAACGTATAACGTATAACGTATAACGTATAATGTAAAACGATTGGTGGAGGGAAAAACGAATATTCGTTTATTCGTTTATTCGTTTATTCGTTTATTCGGAGATTCGGAGATTCGTTTATTCGGAGATTCGGTTAGGTTAGGTTCGACGGTGTTCTCTTACGAGTTCGGGTAATTAGAGTCTTACGTTACGATCTTTTCCAACAGCCACTTGAACGATCATCGTCTATTCCCTACTGTAACAGGTTCGTGGATGTGGAATATTGTAATACTTAACATCCTTGTTACTTACGTACAGGTAATTTGTACTTAATAATCCTCGGTCCGAACGATGAAAAGTGAATTCAAAATTCAGACTAATCTACATCGCGAACATAATCTGCCTTTATTAAATCGGAAGCCTGATTCGTGCGACGAACGTGACTCGCCGTATATGTACATATGCGGATATCACATATAAAACAAGGGATTAAATACTTCAAATAAATATCACAGTCCTCGCGCATACGAATATATCCGTATTTTACGATTATGTATCGTGGAACGTAGCACAGCCCCTTTAATCGTCTTTCAAGTACCAAATTACGCATACTGCCGGCTATAGATATTAGGGCACCTATTCGTCGCATTTGTCAAACGACCCTAAGAAATTGTATTTTATTGAATATTTTACATCGCGTCGATCGTAATACGTACGATGCGAATGGAACAGCAGGATCGTAACGACGATGTTACGTTATCTAAACTAGAAAATAAATGAAAGCGGTGAAACGCGTTCGACTTGTACAAAGTATCTGCGGATGTCCTAATACTTACGGCCAATAGTGTATAAATAACGATATGTTGGTAATATACAATGTCCAAGGATGATCGTACGTTCGTTCCAAAAAAATGGTGCGCGACTTTCACGATAGAACGTTGCTTTCGTACGAAGATCGCAAGGAACGAAGAAACACGACAAGACAACATCGTTTCGGATTTCTTTTTCCGATTTCTTTTTCCGATTTCTTTTTCCGATTTCTTTTTCCGCGATAGAAACGTACAGCAAGTGGTCGGAAAATAAGCCGACGGCTTTACTTTTCAATTTTTAACCCGAGCGTTAAGTCACGCTTTCCGAGACGACCGTATTACCACGCAAACGAGTCTCGTATTACGCGGAGTTGATTATCTAATTCTCGAATTAAATACGCATTCTTATCGGGTTCGTCGATGCTTAACGTCGAAAGTCGTAAGTAAATTAGTCGTTACGATATTTCTATATTTCGATATTTCGATATTTCGATATTTCCATATTTCCATATTTCCATATTTCCATATTTCCATATTTCGATATTAGTATCGTTGATATTTTACAAAACTTGCATCTTTAGACTCGACCAATTCTTCTTCTTTTCAGATATGCCTTTACTAATCCTAGAATACCGTTTAGTATACCGTTTAGATTTGCCACGATTTGCGCATATTTTCAACGTGTACAAAATTCTGCAAAAATTCATCAAAACACTTTCAAGTGTGTAGCTTAAAAGTATCGACAGACGACGAATTTTTATAGATTTAGGGATTTATGGAAAAGTTTGCGGTGCGAAAATGCATAGAAAGCACGCGATACCTGCACGAACCGGCTACGAAATTCAAACGTTCCAGAAAGATCGTTTGATCTTTTTATCTGCGATAATTTTGCAGCAACAAAGTATCGTAACGGTAGAGTAAACGAGACCGGTGTTCCTCTGGGTCGATGAAATATTCCAATAGAGTGTACCATTCCACGGATAAAAGATTATTTCCATTTACCCGTCGAGTAACGTCAGAACTACGAGATTGAGCGAAATAAGCTTATCGTATCTTTCCTCCGTGGTCTTTGAACTATCTTCGCTTTGCGACAACGTACTTTACGAATTTCTTCGGAACGCTGTACGATGAAATTCGATGGGATTGGAGGCAGCGAACCTCGACACACGTCGGTAAGCGATCGCCGGAAACGCTATCGTTCTAACGCAAAAGACCAAGTTCTCTTTTTAAATATTTAGCACGAGACAGGGATTTGTTGGTCGTACATGGTTCAAGGGTCACGTATTCTACCATTTCTGATACCGATTTATCGATTGGTTTCACCAAAGATCGAACTGCGTTCAAACGGTCGTAGGTTGTTTCGAGGTGCGTTAGCCAAAATGATAAATTCGCTACGCGAGACTCGCGGGTTAACGTAACGATCGTTCGCTAATGCTCGAGATTCCAGATTTGTTAGGTCGAGTAATAAGTTTGATCTTTTCCTTGTCTTACCGACAATTAAGAATAAATATACATTTAGAATATATATATATATATATATATATATACAGGGGAGTAAATATACGTTTTAAAAAATCTACCGTATTTGATGTTATCGATATCCGTGGGACTGGAAATAAGTTTAGGTTTATATTTGGATTAACACGATACGAGCGTTTCCCAAGGTGATCGACCATTTGTAGCAAATTTTCGCATTTTCCCCTTGTTTACAGTATCGATAGTGGCTTGCGGCACCGCGATTGTCGTGGAAAAATTGACGTTGGCTTTTGCAGCGGCCGATTATTAGCTGTTTCAAAATTTGCCAATTTTTCGCGCGAAATTGTTAAATAATTGAAAGAACGCGCCAACAATTTGTAATAAAAGAGTACAAAAATTCTAGAATGTAACTCTAGAGTGGAACTGCGTATATCGTTGACGACTTGGATGGGTTTGACATGCACCGACGATAACCCTTGACAATGTTTGAAAGAACCGCGAACAAACAAACTTATTACTCGACCAAACGCGCTATTAGGTTTCCACCGTGAAGATAGAAAAAGAAGGACCAAGTATGGCTTTAGGTTTGGTAACGTGCGTGAAAATCGACACACGGAGTTCTGAGGCTTCCTTCGGAATTATTACGTATCCGACGGATAAAGCGACGTTCGATTAATTGGTCGAAATAATTTACGTCGTATCGAAATCAGTTTGAACGTAAGTGGCCTAGGATTTCGTGGACACGAAATTTCTTCGTAATACGTACTTTGTAATACAGTACGCGCGTACGTAATTCGACTTTATAGAGATCGATTTAGATAGGAAGCTCGTCGAGATAAGGATGACGGGTATACTTTTGTCAATTTTTGTATTTTAACGTTAGCTCGTGATTGAAGAGGAGAGTTTTATCGGGTTAAGAATTAAATCGAAAAGAACCAAGTCGATCGTAAGATTGCTAGTGGAATCGTCAGGTTCGAAGATGTTAATATTTCAACCCTGCTTCTTCTTTCAATTTTCTATCAGTTACCTTCTCGAAAGCTTGCGAATCTTGCTTGTTTGCCAAGATAAAAGCAAGATCGAAATATAAAAGTTGGAGGGTCGCGGTAGGATTAAAGACAGCTGCCAAGTGGACAAAGTTTTATAAGCGTCGAAATCATCGAGACAACTTTCGAAAGAAAAGAAAGAAAAGAAAGAAAAGAAAGACAAGAAAGAAAAGAAAGACAAGAAAGAGAAAGACAATTTCAGGAATATCGGGGCCGGTTGACGGAAAGCGTCGCTTATCGCGTTCTCTCGTTGTAGCGGTGTTGGTGCAAACTAACGAGTCACGATACGGAAAACTCGATGGGAATAAAGGAAAGTCGGAGGTGGAGAAAATTTTCCTTGAAAACAACCTTTTCTCGAAATAATTGGAACGATGTAACGCGGACGAAATGAAAATTGATAGAAACGCTAGGTTGGAAATAAATCCTTTCGGAAAACCGATCGAGACTGATATTATCGCGACAATGATCACCGACGACTACCGTTTGATTAAACCGTGAACGAACGAAAAAGTCGAGAAAACTCTGTTGATTGTAAAATGATGGCCAGAACGAAACGGATATCCGCTGCAAATGTCAAAGTTCGGAATCGTATTCTCCCCGAACGAGCGTTACACTCCATTAATTTCACAAATTTGTTTGAATAGAACGCAACGAAATGAAAGCTCGCGAATACCATTCGCGCAATCGATGATATACGCGTCGTTTATTCGCCCAATCTTCCTCCCCCACCCCCGCAACAAATACGACGTAAAAATATGTTTTATCGTTTGCAGAAAGCCGTAATATCGTGCTCGGAATGAGACGAGAAAGTATTATACAAAATTATGGGGATTAACGGTTCTATTTGACAAAATTGCTTACCTAACTGTCCTTTCCCGATACCGTTCGATCGCGTTTCGTTTGAAATCGTTCCTCGAGCGTGTCGTACAAGAATACAGAGCAAATGCTTGGAACGTTCTTCGACGAGCACAGCGTCGGAACGTAGAATTCGGTAATTTCGGACGTAAAACGTAGAACGGAAGAAAAATCGCAAAGCGAGTACGTACGTATCGCGTTAATGCAACGACGATCCTTGGCGGGTTAATCGATGAATCAACGATAATAGTTTTCAAATATTTTGATCTCGAATTTGAAATTAAAATCCGTATACGCGTACTTGTTGCGAGTACCGTTCAAAGAAACGTAATTTACGTGATTTCGCGCCAACTTTCCGATCGACGGTTTTAATTTGATCACGTTAAAAACGTTTAGTCGTTTATTTCGATAATTTGTATATCGTTTTTTGCTCACCCGCGATTCCTTTTTCCAGAAACGTGGAATAATCTTTTGACAAGCTCGTTTTATACTTTCCGCTACTCCGTTTTCCGCGTCTCGACGAACGGTGTCCCGTTTTTAACCTTCTCGCCTCTCGAAACGAACGATGCGTCAAATTCGGACGAAAATTTAACAAACGTCGCTCGATTTATACGCAAGACAAAATTCTGCCAAAAATGACAATTTCACGTAGCGTTGCTAATCGGACTTTGACGTCGAAGCGACGTTGAAACCAGAGAAGAAACAATGCTCTTTCGCCTCTTCGGTCGGAAACTGTACTAAATCGTCTTTCGCCGTAAATAACTTGTTATTAATTCCAATGACACGTAGCAACGCTAAACATCGTTTCTCTCGTCATTAATGGGATCGGTTGTCGGCCTCGATTCCAATACCGCAAATTTACCACGAAACCAACAGTGTCCCACAGAGTACCCTCTGCTTGACTTCATTCGGGTCGAAACAATTTGAATCTCGCCCACACCTCCACACGGGAGTAAAACCCCCGTTATCCGAACATTCCATTATTCGAACGTTACATTCTGCAGCCTTCTGTACCATTTCCTTTGAAACGGTGTACAGTGTACACTGATTTGATCGTAACAGGCGTATATGCGTTCGTACTAAATCGACAGTCTAACCGTTCTCATGGCGGATATTTACACCGTTGACAGAAAATTTGAAACCATTACAAACTTCTCTTATTACAAATTCATCGAAACAAAGAAACGATCTGTGTCTATTATCATTTCCAGTACCACTTTTGTACTTTTTTTTTTTTTTTTTTTTTTTTTGAAAATATGCAGGGTTCGAGTCCAGCGTTCAAAAGTTCAGAGTACGAACTTGAAACTAAAAAGAGGAAGAGCACGATTCAACGTTTAACTCGCCTACGTCATTTTTATCCACGCTCCTTATAATATATAATAATATATAATATATAATAATATATAATAATATATAATATATAATAATATATAATATATAATAATATACAATACATAATATAAAATAACCTTTTTCATTTCTCTGCTTTCGATCGAAGGAAGCAACGTTCGTTCCTTCGAAATTCGGTCCAACGCGCGGCTAATTTTCGCAATCTCTTCGAGGTAATCCGCGTTCCTCTCTCGTTTATCCTTTGATTCCCCGTGTCAACATCAAGCCCCGGTACCTACCACTTTTACACTCGAGGTAATTTTCATTGCCGTACGCGCGACGCACACCGGCCACAATCGCGCCTGCGTTCGCTTTACGCGACTCCACCGAGCGAGCTACGTTCTCTGGCTGCGATTCTCTTGCGCGTGTCCATTCTTCGATAAATTGAAATATGCTTTTCAGCATAGGTAAAGAATTACAGGCATTCGTTTACAGGCATTCGTCGATGGATCGAAACGCAGTTCGCACGATGACCGTTAACAATTGCCAAATTGCTAGTTGACTCGATGTTACTCGCTCGTCCGTGAACAAAAACTTTGATATAGGAATAGAAAGGAAGGCTTCGAGTCTGCACAGGTTCTTCCATCGAACAGAGTATTACAGTTGCTCGCGACGACTATCGATCGACTACTAATTTACTCGACTTTGATCTTTCCTCGAGTTTCGCATCCAGAAATAGGGAATTCTGGCTGAGAAGAAGCAAGTAATTTGATAAATTAAATTTTCGTTGGAGAAAGTGGAACGAAGGAGGGAAGAACTCGCACGGCCTCCGTCTATCAGGCCGACCTTAAGGTATTACTGAAATCGGATCGTCCATCTGGTCGGGGGCAGCAGCCTTATTTACGGGCTTGACAAAACGCCACGCAGTGGAAATAGACGACGGTGGCTGTCAGGCAGACAACCGCCTTAAAATAGGTTGACCGAATCGAAGATTTCCTTTCAGGACGCTTCTTCGTTCCTAGTTAACGTCTCGCTGGAACTTTTCTGCCGCGATGTTTTTTAATCGTTACCGCGAATAACGACGGACGATCTACAAATCAAAGGACAACAACGTTATCGAATACGAATAAAAGAAGGTAATATCACTTTCGGTAACGACTTGGCAAACTTGCAAGTTTCGGTAATTCACCGTGGAATAATCTTTCGCTTCGTTCGCCGCTTGCAAGCTTGAAGATCGATTCATTTAAAACATCCCGCCCTTCGTACCCTGGCGCAGTAGCGTTCGATTTTACTCGTGTCCACGGCATCCCGAAGCCCGACCAAAACGGGAAGGAAAGACGGCAGCAAGTCTATAACGGTCTTCGAGCATCTCGAGCTCGAGCTCGATCGAAGTCGAAACTTGGATCGCAAAGTATCAACGGTATAAATCTCTTGGCAGCCTTTTTCCTTCTTGAAAATAGGCTTGTAACATAGAAATTCTAGACACTCTGAAAATTCACTACGAGACACCGAATTTCCCGGATTTACGCTAAAAGGTTATCGGACTCGCGCTTCTCTATCGATCGACGCATCGTCGACCGTTGCGCTTCGACCGTTAATCGCCGATCGAAGAAAAGTCTTCCGCGTTGTTCCATCGTTTAATTGGCCAACGAGTCGCGCCGATCGCCGATCGACGAGGAGTACCGTGCGCGGGTCGAAAGTTGCGACAGTCGGATCTGCTTCGAGTCCAAAGTAGGTCGCGATCGAGACGATCTTTCCCGGTTCAAAAGGTCGTTGAGACACCGAGGTTCGGAGAACCGCTCGAAAATCAAATGCACGCTTCGATGTGCACGTTGGTCATCTCGCTGGTTCTCAGCTGATTGTTAACGTGTAGTTCCGAGGACGCGTTACTGTGCACGAGATCCTGCTTGCGATGGGCTTGGCGCAGGTCGCGAACCGGTCCGATCGCCACGCAACAGCTTTCGAGGGTCTTCCTGAAGGCGGCCCGAAAATCCCGGTTGAAGTAGGCGTAGATGAGCGGATTCAGCGCGCTGTTAAAGTAACCCACCCAAAACACCGCTGCAACCACTGAATCGCTGCTCTCGCAGCTGTCGCACAGAGACGTGATGATATACCTGTTGACAGAAGAAGAAACGGATAATCACGCGTGAGATTTCAGTACGTAATTGCGATAGGTGGGATTTTTTGAGAGTTTGCTTTACCGAGAAACGGAGTACGAGACGGGGGTACCTTTCAAAGTTATATCTTCTGCGAAACGCGCACTTTGTGCTTTTGGCCACTCGATTGTACGAGCAATAAATTATGAAACTTGTCCTTTCGTTTCGAGCTCCGCGAGGTTGGACGATCGACGCTAATCATATATATGTGAATAAGCAATCGAGTAGAAGGGTGGCATTTTGTCGGATCGTATCGCATCGCGCTGTATCTTGGAGCCGCCGCCTTGTTATTATCGTACATGCGAGAGAAAGACGTAAAGGCGGAAAAGACGTTCTTTCCCGTTTTTTCGAAATTGGCAAACACCGTGGAACTGGAAAAATTCGGACAGTCCTTTCATAGGATTCGGTTTAGAATCTTAAACATAGACGTCCTACGAATTCGGCAGACGTTTATCGTAGCTCGATGGAACGAAACGTAAGCCAGAACACGAAAGTTCGAGAAAGTTTTTCTCTCGGGCGTAGTCGCTCGTCGCTCGTCGCTCGTCGCTCGTCGCTCGTCGCTCGTCGCTCGTCGCTCGTCGCTCGTCGCGTTCTTTTTAAACGTGCCACGCGCGAGTGTGTCTGCACAGACTCGGCAGAGAGTTTGATTACTCGACCAAGTTAAAATTTACGAGAAGCTACGTGTCAGGCTAGGCGGATTTCGTTCGTCCTGGTTGAATCGTACCTCGGTACAGTCTGCTGTAAATTTATGTTGATGCCATTTTCTTCCTTCTTTTGGTTCGTTAGTTTCCCTTGAATGATCGACGAGTGGCACGAACGTGTTATTTTCTGTAGTATATTCGCTGTTGTACCCACGCTAGTTGCTTCATGTGCCTTTCAATCGCAAGTCGCGTACCAATTTCATTTTCTGTTTCTAATTAATACAGAGAGAGAGAGAGAGAGAGAGAGAGAGAGAGAGAGAGAGCATGGAATTTAGAAAACGAAAAGGACGTTCGTCTGAGTTGGATTGAGCGATTGGCAGAAATTATTTACGTATTTTCAAGTTGCAATAAACGGTCGACATTGTCGCGAACCGAGCGACGCAAAGTAACAAATAGCAATCTATAGGATATCTATAAATCCGTCTCGCGAGGGTCGATAAGAGAAATAGAACATCAAATAAGAGACAAGCAACTTCCCGCGTGGACGTTTCCGTATCCGTCTTGGTTAAATAAATGCGACGAATCCGTAACAGGCGCGTATACGTAACCATCGTTGGCTTTCGGTCGGCGTTATGTCGTAGATTACGTCGTAATAAGGGGAGAGAAAGAACCAATAACAACGGCTACGACGAGAAAGCGTAGAGAAAGGAAAAGTTTCCAGACGATCAGACCGTTAACACGCACGGACAATGAACACGAACGAACTCGGTTCGATTCTCTCCTAGGGAAGACCAGTCCAGAAGAGTCCGACCAGTTGCTTGGAAAAACAATCGACCTTCACCCTTTGTTGTTTAATTTTAACTCGGACTATAGCTAAGGTCGTGCACACGATGGACGCATCGATCGTGTATCTCGCGAATGCAAGGACAACCAAGCGCGCGGTGGAAACGTTACCACCGATCGAATCCGTTTGGCTGTTGAAGAAAGTCGAGTCGCCGAGTAATTGCGAATCGACTTACTCTGGCGAGTTACTCGCTAACGAGGCGACATCCCCAAAGAGAAGATATTTCCTTTCGATGGATATTCGCTCGTTTGCGAGATATGATACAGAAATTGACGCGCTTTTGCGCATTTTTATGGTAAAACGTGGACGATAAATCTTGGTGAAAATTTACGTCCATAAACTGGAAACGATCGGGCGAAAATACGGACAAACTGGGATATCGATTTCGGCTGGCAATTTTCGAGCGCGACCGATACCAGTCGTAATTTGAATCCAAAGCGAGGACCTTGCAGCGATCTCGATGCACGTTCGAGGGGGATGGCTTTTATGCTTTGGAGTTTCTTTTAGCCGGCGAAGAAGAAAAGATTTGCTCGTTAAACGACTTCTTCTCCGTGACACCCGATGAGGCTTTGCCAGAGTGCTTTCAAGAACTTTTCCAATCCCACGGAATCGTCAGGTTTTCATCCCTTTCCCTTCGATTCTTTTCGTCGAGCGCTCGCTTTTCGAATAACAAGCCGGATTTTCAAGCATCCTGCTCGTCGATGCTTGAACGAAATCGCCGCGTTATCGATCTACGAATGTCGGAAGAAGATCGGTAATTTGTTATTTCGACTAGTCGACATCCTGCTCGCTTCCGTAAACTTACGCGTTTGTGGAAAAGTTAGGTATACGCGAGATATTTAAAGCAAAGTATTTGCTGAAAAATTAAAAGAAATGCAACGTATCTTTATATCTAGCTTTTATTTGTTCTTCGGCTTATATGCCTCTTCGTTACCTTGAAAGTCTAAATCTGCGCGACACGGCACGGTCTAGCGATCAAGAACATCTCCGCTATGTGGATCTTAGGCGCGAAACGAATCTCCGTTTGGCTTCGGTTCTTTGATCTTGTTCAAAATGACTCGTCAAGAATTTGACGAGGAACTTAAACTCGTGGATCGCGCGTTTCTTGCATTTCGTGAACCACTCTGATTCTAGGTCTATCCGCGAGAATACGCCAAGCTGTCAAAGAATCACTGAAAGGCGCGGAGGATTTAAATTAGAGATCGAGGAGGTCAAGGAGATTTCTTATCGAAACGAAAGATGGTTTCTAACTGCAAATTCGTGTTGGAGAAGTTAGGAAATCTGCAAAAATCTACGACCTTGGAGAATGTAGGATCGACGACGCGAAAGAGAGTAGACACGCGTAGCGAAAATTCGTTCGGGTGTTTCGAGAAGTAGAAAACTTTAACGGAATTGGAAAATGGATAAGTATCCTAAGTAGACGTTGTCGTATGCCAGTGATTCTGCCACTGATTTCTGATTGTTTGTCGCTTTAGAATCGGCAAAGAGGAGAAAGAAATGAATATATTCGTGGGAAATAAAGGCAAATAGTTCGATTCGATTCGATCGATTCTCCGAAACACGACGTAACGTAACGGCGGAAATCGATCGTCGATCGTTGTCGCCTACAGCCCGAACGGAGAACGCGAGATTCGGAATCGAAAGCCTCGGTTTCTACGGATTATCGGCGAACGAGCGCCGGTATTTGGATCTGTATTGAAATTTCTGCAAATATCGTTGTTATCGACGTTTCGAGTCGTCGCGCTACGAAAAAGGTAGAACCGTATCGAGAGCCTCGTTATTTCGAAACGATGGCTCGGGGCTTTGACGAAGGACTCGAAGCACAAACGGAATATAATTCAACGCAGCTCGAGGGCAATTAGGAAATTTATTCCAAGTTTTATTATCGGCAAAGAAGCGGTATCGTTATTGCTAAAGAAGACGTAAAACGGATAAATAAATGACAAATTATTGCACTTGTCTGTATTATACTCTCCGAAGCGTGGAATAACGATTAGAAAAGAAGACGCGTGTTTCGTTACCCGAAGACTTTCGCGTCCAAACGGTTACGTCTGCCAGTTAATTGGGACAATGGTTCGTCAACTGGTTCGGCCGGTTCGATCGTAATTCCGTTGAAATAAATGGACGAGTTGGCCGTTATGGCCGTTATGGCCGTTATGGCCGTTGTGGCAACCATCTATTAGGGCATCTCGGAACCGTGACACGCTGAAGACGGACGACGAAGAATCATCGAGTTGCAAAAATCCGGTGAAAAGGCGGACGAACGAGGCGTTTGCTAGCTGAGAAATCCGTGCGCCTCGTTGAACTTTGGAAACAAAGGCGCGGGACAGTATTATTTCGCGAAGCACGGTTGCGGACGAGGAGCGAAGGAGGTGGATGAAAGAAGCGGACGGAGAAGGAAGGACGAGGACGAGAGAAGGCCGAAAGAACGCCGAAAGAACGCTGCCGTGGAACGGGGTCGACTGGAAAACGCCACGATTTCGCACACTCGCCCAACTTGTCAGACCGTGTACGTTTCGCTTTATTAACTCGTCCAGCGCCTGTCCGTTTTTCACCCCTTGAACGGATCCAAGTCGAACGTCCGGAGTTTGGCGCTCCGTTGTTTGGCTCTCCGGTCGCTGCAGAAAACCTGGAATATCCGGAAATCCGCTATCGTTGGAGAAAGAAGAATGCTCGTTATTTTATATATTACGCCGCGTAAGAAATCGTACGAATCGCCAATTTCACCAATGTAATTAGCGCCAGCGGAGAAATTAACCAGAAATGCTTTCGTTGGACAACAAGAAATTTAACGCGTCGCGGAAGGCAAAGAATATTAGTTTCGATGGAAGGCAGCTTGTAACTTGTCACGGAGAACGGAGAGAATGGTAAAAGCTATTGGCATCGATCGTAGCCGATTTTATCGGAAGATGTAAAGAAGAAGAAGAAGAAGAAGTTGATTATCGATAGAACCGATCGATGGAATGCCCGTGTTGCCACGAGATTCGAGCCAATCGTGATCGATGCTTGAAAACGTACGAGATTCTAGACGCAAAAAGGTGCTGGAACGTTGAAACGTTGAAACCGCTGTAACGAGCAGCCACGATGGCCATTATTCGCCGTAGCTGCTGCCCGGAAATATTCAACGCGGACTCGTTGTTCATGACAAAACGGCAAATGCAGAGCACGTGGCACGGTTAATTCCATGCATACAAAATGAACTTTGGATATTAGCCTTCTTTCGAGCGACACATCGTGGTGCGTTCGGATGGCCGCGTTAATGCGCATGCAATTTAAAGCGACGAGCATGCACGGTGACTGGAGATTTTTATGCAAATTTATAGCATTTTTACGAACACGACAATTACAGAAATGAAATCTACGCAAGCAAAGACTTTTACTTTACGCGCTAAATACTTTAATGTAGATATTTTATACGTCTTTTTTGGATCATACGCATTGCGTATCTCTCTCTCTCTCTCTCTCTCTCTCTCTCTCTCTTTCTCCCCCTCTCTACCTCTACCTCTGTCTCTCTTTCTCTCTTTCTCATTACGTTTTCAAGTAACGAGGGACAAAGAGTCGAGTGGCCGAAATGTGGCAATTGACTCGCGATTAGAGGATTTGTAAAATCGACGAAACGTCGGTGGCGATATATCGCGAAATTTATATTTCTTTGGAATAAATTTGCGTTCACACTGAATGGTAGAAAAGACAGATGGGTACTCTAGAGAAAGAAGAATGGAAGAAACCCAAAAAGAATGGTACAAACATGCGTATAATTCGCAAAATAGGACCTAAGATTCAACGAACTTTATCTAATTTTATCGCAGTCACTTGTTGCGTTGTTGGAGCCGTTTCTGTTATTTCTTTCGATAGATGCGATGTAACTCCTATAGCGTTTCTTTTTTTTTCTTTTCCCGGCACTAAAGAAGCGAGATTCGCTTCGCACGACCCACGCCGCGCTTTATTTCGTATCCAAGCGATCGATTTATCTTGATCAAGGAACATTGGCCGTGATCGTTATTGGTATTACGGTATACGCAGCGGCGTCTTTTTGTTTAAAACGAAAAAGGTTATTTAAAAGAAAATAGCTGGTGTCGACTCGTCGATGCAACGTGACCAGCAACGAGTCGAGTGACCGCGCCGAAACTATGTATCACGGATGACTATTTTTGAGAGGTTGCTAGCGATACGACCGTGTTAGATCTGCTGAATTTGTCGAGAGCATCGAACCGATCGAATCTGAAATCGAATATTCATCGGGGATGAATCGAGAACACGTCGCCACCGCTGTTGGGTTCGGCAACACGAATTACCACTTTGATCGCAGAATGTAAGAATAATTCGCGAAACCGATAGAAAGGTTAAAAATGCCCTATTCGAGCCGAGGTAGCTGAAATTTCGAAGCCGAGTCTATCGCGAATATTTTATCGTGGATATTTGTCGCGAATCGTGCTACATATTGCCTTTTTCTTCCCGACGTTCGTTTTTCAATTACACGGGGCAAAAAACAAAGTACAACCCGTTGCGTCGAGATCACGCGAAAACTATACAAAACGACACGATAGGAACGCTCGTCCCTGCTCCGCCCCTGCAGAAAATCGATCGCAATAACCATGGAACCCTGCGTAACGACGAATCAAGCCCCGAAAGATCGTTCCATTACGTTCGTTCTAGAAACAGTGTCTCTTCTCCCTCCCAGCCTGCCCCCCCTCTCTCTCTCTCTCCCCCCCCTCTCTCTGGTTGAAAGCTACAGAGTCTCTGGCAAACCGAAGAGAGCTCGAACAGTGGCAAGGAGAACGGGAACGCGCGTAACAATAGAGCTTTCGAATGAAAATTCGATAAACAAAGGGATCGCCAGATCTACCGGCTGGTATGCGCTGTGGCTCTTCTCTCCTGTTCCGCGATAACAGGCCAGAATACATTTGTCAGAGTCGACGTTTCCGGCACTGCAGCGCCGCTAAATCGTGCCGAAACGTGGCCGATACGCGTGCTGGAGAAATTATTCGCGACGTACGCACGACAGTTGACGCGACGCTCCTTGGGTCGAGAATTTGACGGCGGACGTTGGCATTCGTAACGGACGGCGGATAACGCGCAGCACGAGTGACGAGCAAACCTGCGGAATTGCTAATTGGAAAAAGAAATTTGGTAATTTGTCGCTGCGGGAAGATTGGCGGGACAGATGAGAAGAGTATGTGTTCGTGCGAATGTAACGGCGCGCGATGGACGATGCACGTTGCCTCGATACGAAACGCGATTTTAGTCGTTCGACTATCCGACGTAACTCGATTCCATCCAGTTTTTTTCTGTAAGTAGTCGATTCGGATAATCGAGGTCCTACGATATGTGTTGGGATATGGGGATTCTCTGTAATACGAAATAGAACAGAAGGCGTTTATCGTCTTTTAAGAATGCGTCGCTTAGTCGATACGGACAAAGCGAATCAAAGATACGGTTCGTTCGTCCGTAACGATTAACGCGTCAAGCGCGCAAGTATCGAAGTGGAAAGTATTCGACGGGCGGTTCGATACTCGCGATACGCTCGAGCCCATCGCTGATCATCGTCGCGCTTTCGACAAGCTTATCCTCTTCCTGCAGAATCGGCGCAGCGATCGTATTACGGAGCGGCGACTCTGTCGCCTGCAACCGCGATATCGCGAAACGAGCAGGAAACGCCGTGTGCAAACTATTTCACATTCTTTTACGCTCGAGACGTTATCGATCGAGTCCTGCCAGCGCCTTTCTCGACCCGCCGGCTGGCGGTCGCGTTACCCAAGCCCTTAGGAATTTTCGGATGCGCCGCAATATCGAAAGCGTTCGCACAAACGGGGGCCTGGCCCGTCTAAATTCCACTGAATCGCTGGCATCTACTTTTTCCCTCGCTTCTATCTTGAAGCAGCGTTCGGGGCGTTCGAGCGAAAGTTAAGGGGTGGAATAGAATTTCCGAGAAAACGCGATTCTCGAGAACGTTGGATAGGAGAAGAGGAAAGTTTGGCTCGTAGAGGCGATTTTGGCGATTGTTTCCGATTTTTGATCGCAAAGTTTGCCGATTCTCGGCAGCTTTGATCGAGATGAGCTCGCAGAGGAGACCGTAGATCAAGTATGGTAAACGGTGAATATCACGCTCGCGGTTAAGCGTCAGAGCATTAGAGTTTACGAGTATTGGAATTTTCTGGTTAATTTGAATACACGGACACTCGCGGAAGCTATTTGAAAGAAGCCATTGCTAGGAAATACGAAAAGTTATGAACGTAGGATATATTATAAATAGACGGAGGGAAAGGACGCAAATATATCGCGTTACGTATTGATAACAATTCTGTGTGGTTATATTGGTGCTTTTATTTATTTTATTTATTTATTTTATATCGGCGATTAAAAGTACCGTACTTTAGATATAGAAAAAAAACCGCAGCTTAGAAATAACTAGTCTACCTTGTTTATTTCGCGCGGCTTCTCTCGTACAATGATCTATCGATTAAAATCAGCGAATCGGCAGATTAGCAGTTGCAAATTACAGACGCTTTAGGTACGCTTTCTCTGAAAATCTTGAATTTTGAAATCCGTCGAACGCGGAAAAATCCGTAAGCGCAAAAATCCGTAAGCGGAAAAATCCGTAAGCGCAAAAATCCGTAAGCGCAAAAATGCATTTCCAAATTAACCGACGCCAATTTTGTTCGAACGATATTACATGGGTAACGTTGATTTGCGTTATCGCGATATTAAAGGATGGATGCAAAGACTGAATTTGTCGCGCAAAAGATTTCACGCGCATAGGCAGTCGACTGTGAATAAAGTTCTGCGAATGAACGAATATCACCGACGGAGTTCATTAACGTTTGCAAAATTCCATTGAAACACGATGAAACACGCTCGTTTTTAACCATTTAACGAGCCATTATTTTATTTCCATATCGTACATCGTGTATGGTCGTTCGAACATTGAATAAAAATGAAATAAAATAAAATATCCGATACATCCGCTTAAAAAAACATTTGTCTTATTCGAGCGAGGTGGAAAATTCATTTTTACCACACCTCTACGGTGGTCGTGTTCCGCGTGTTTTTAATTCAATTTTATCTCGCTGGAAATATCTTTAACGACGTAACTTTAAACGAAGAACGCGACGAGTCGCGTTTCCCGTCTTTTACGGGAAAGCAAGTTTAGAATTGGGCATATCTTCGGTTTCTCCTATCCTTGCGATTATTTAAGAATATTCGTAACGTTAATTACACCGACTAACGATATACGAAATTAATTAACTTGAATCGACATAACGTTATTGTTTTACGCAAGATATCGCGTGGACTCGTCGTCTATCGTATATTCAGAAGGTTTATACGTCTTCGAATCTATCAGTTTATTCCCTTTCTCGTCTGTTATTGGCGTTTTAATATAAAACAACCTTTTTGTTCGTCAAGAGTAACATAAAGGTAAAAAGATCGATAGAAATGGATTTACATATACGTGTCTTTTCGCGCGGCTTTCAAATGGAATATTTTTTCATCGTACCCTACTTTTCTTATCGCATCGTCGAACGCTTAGGCTTTCTTTTACTCTTTTCCTTTCCTTTTTTCTTCTTCTTTTTCGTCTTCTCCTTCTTCTTCTTCTTCTTCTTCTTCTTCTTCTTCTTCTTCTTCTTCTTTTTTCTTCTCTTTTTCTTGATCGAAGAAAAATTTAGAGACGCAGGGAGGAAAAGGGGAAGGATATATAACCGATCGCGGTCGTAATCGTGTTCCGATCAATTTGACGGAACTATCGTAGTTTCAAAGTGCTTTTAGACCACGCGGACGTCCAATGCTCGTCTTAATATATTCAAACGAGTTTTCCCAATTAGCGGAAAGTCGGCTTAACTCGGGTCGTGTTTCCTTAGATCTCGTTGAAAGGAACTTGACGGGATCGGGGAACGATAAGGAACGATAAGGGAACCGCTGGTGAACAGAATCGGGGTTTCTGCCGCTTGAAAAACGTGGAAAAGTTAGAAGGGATATCGCTGTCTCGTGTTTCGTCGTGAAACGTCTTTGGTAAGAATCTTCTTGCGTGCGATCTAACTCGATCGTAACGCGCGTAACGAAACGTTCGTTATAGAAAATGTTCCAGTACGCTTAGACAGAGGAAAGCGCGATCAAATATTCGTATAAATGTCACAAAAATCGTTATAACCAGAGCGCGGATCGTTGCGCGTTTGTAAGATATTGGGAGGCGTAGCGTGATTTGTTGAAACGCGAAGGCGTAATTCGATGCAGCGTATTTCGACGTGTCGCAGCTCTCTGGATGAGATATATAACAATTGGCGCGGCAATCGTGTTCGTAAACGAACGTTACAGCAAGATCGAACAATTTTCAAGAATGGCGAAGGAAGAACGAGAAATTTACCAGAGAAAGAAGGGAAGCCAACAAGCCAGAAACGCTGACACGATGATTCCCAATGTTCTCGCAGCCTTTCGTTCTCTTCTCATTTTGCTGCTGCTGGTGATGGGTGGATCTTCTGGTTGTGGATCCGGCGACGATTGATCCACGGTTGGGAGCGTGGTCAAGCCGGCCGAAATGCCATTGATCTGCAGGTGTTTGTTTAAGAGCGCTGCCGCCACTTTGCTCCTGCAACCAAACGTCCTAGCTTCATATTTCTGTTCACACGCGAGTCTGGAAAGTAAAATAGAGGAACTACGCGTAGCTATTTTAAGCGTCGAAAGTAGTCCCGCCGAATATCGCTGCTTATTACTTGTTACACAGCGGATAATCGATCGTTCGAACGCTCTCGTGCTTTCCGCGGAACGTGTGAACGTGTGTGTGATTAAATATCTCGCGGCCTTTTTATAGCTTAGTTTTAGACGTGTTTCGAGGCTTGCTAATACAATCACGACGATATAATCGCTATGGTGCCAATGAAATTTTAACACGCGTGATGTACTCGTAAATGGTTTCTACGAGTGTTGCAGCACCTTCGTCGTCCACCGTACATCGAAGCTATAATTACGCGTATTTGCAATCTCCTGCGTACGAATATGGTATTTTGTTGCAAAACGCGTTAAATAAAATATCGCTAGAATCGCTAAACGCGCCGATGTCTTTTTAAGGTATTTGCATCTCGGCCGAGTAACTTTCGCCGGGCTATTTTCCAAATAATACGCGCGTTCCCGAAGTTGCCGAGAAGAATAGGGGCACCGTTATAGCAGATGCAAAGCGCGTCCGACTATAGACGCTCCATTGTCACCGACGCGCTTTGTTCCCCCCACTCCACTACTTTTTCTCTCCGCGCCGTCGTTTCTCGATCGTACGGTCGATCGTATCTATGTCCCATCTTCCTCTAACTTCGTAACGCGCTTCGAGAATTATTTCCAGGAAAAACGGAGGCTTTCCCGATGCGTGGAAATCTGTCGGATGCTCAAAGTGAAAATTCAAATACTCGCGGTAACTTTATATCGATCTTTCAAACGAACGTAATATCTTTAAACGAACTTTTTTCTCTAAGCGCTTAAAATTATCGTTTCGTTATTAAATTCGACGCTAGTTCGTCGTACGTTGTATTTGGAAACTCGAGGGGGGAGGGGGAGGAGGGGAGACGACGAGTTCTGCTCTTTTACAACAACCTTGAAATTCGGCGCGTCGTCGATGAATCGTTACGTAGGTACTGTTTCGAGAATATTTGGATAACGAGGAAAATGTCGAAAGGACGTTTCCTAGAACTCTCTGCGGTATCGATCAGAGGTTTCTTCGATTCGAAAGCGAACCTTGCTGGAAATTCGCGAATACTAAAACTCGAATCAACTACCCCGAAATATCGCGTTAAAGCAAATCCTGCAAATTTTTATCGTTTCTCCCCCGAAACTCGGACATCCGCGAATAAACAAGATCTTTGCTTCGCGTCTCCGATCTCGAGGGATCGGATCGGCCGGACACGATAGAACGCCGTTTGCTTTTGTGCAATAAAAGTCGTGCTATCGATCTGAAAGCTTTCGTTCGAGTAACACGGTCGGCGCTCCTTTGAAGTGGAATTAAAAAGCAGAGACGTCGGAGAGGCTGGCTGCAGATTTAATTTTTCCTTTGACCGGCAAAGCAGTCGCTATGCCTTGGAAACAGATCTGATTTTGCTTTCCGTATAAATCCTCGAACGTGCAAAAAAATCCAAAGGCGCGTGCAAATCGCAGTTGGAATCGGCAAAGAGCCCTCTGTGTCCGGGCCGAGTTGCCGCAGACCCTGGCCAACTTTAACGATTAAAGTCGAGGACGAATCTTTCGATGGTATTTCGAGCCGTTCCACCGACGGTACTCGCTCGAACGACAGACTAAAAAGTATCGAGACTCGAGTACGATGGTCGGCGGTTTGGTTTTCGGATAGAATGCCAATTTGACGTACAGTGGCTCGCGCGAAGAGAAACAATTCGGGGAACCCTGCAGCGGGTTGTTGGAAAATGTTGTCGCGCGAAGGAACGATTTTAAGGCGTAATTAGGCTAATAAGGTATTGTTTTAAGCGATCGATAAGTTCGACCACCGTCGCTTTTTCATCTTTGCGCTTATTTCTCTCAACTGCCCACCGCGTTTCGAGCGGATGCTGATAACATCTTTTGTTCGTTCGAGAGATACCGGTAACGCCAAAACGATAAAAATTTCATTCGCGTACTAGAAATTCAAATAAACACCATCGATTTCCCCTTCGATTCCGCGTCTTTCCCTAACCCCTCCCTAACCCCGAATTTCTTTTGATCAAAAAATCTGCCAAATCGTTCGCAAACGTGCTCGTTGATGCTCGCCCCGTTCGCATCTCTGTCTCTACCAAAACGGACATCCTCGTTACCGGATCCCCGATACCGTCCTAGATAACGTTCGATCGACGGCTGAACCGATCCGAAAGAGAAAATAAGAGCGAGCCAACTTCGAAGCTTAGTTTCCTTCCTCGTTGGAAAGACGTCGGTCGATGGTTCGGCAATTGCAAGTTAATTCGATACCGTGTCTCCGGGTTGAAACTTTTTTCCGAGAGCATCTATGGAAAGGCAGCGTGTTCTTCGCGAGCCAATCCACGTGGCAAGGGAAACGGAGAAAAGATTCGGATCAAAGACGAAAGTTGCCGATCGAGATCTGAAAGTAATTTTCCAAGATCCTAATAAAAGTTGCCACGATCGCCTTCTCGATGATCCTTGGCGTTTCGTCTCGTTTTTCTTCGTCAAAGGTGACATAACGCAACGAGTTTCTTTTTTCTTCCTCCTTTTTCTTTCGCGAGTTTCTTCTTTCTACGAGGTATAAGAAACAGTGGAGTAATTTGTTTGCCGGTGAATGCTATCCTGTTTGAAGTGGCGCGGCATCGCGAATCAAACGCAATAACGTTGGTGGTAATTACAGCGAGTTAGTAATGCGAAATAGACTATTTCTCTTCCTTCGTTTGTTAGAAATTCGAACCGACAACGTAGATCGTACGATACGCGATGACGGTACACGTACGTATTACAATTTGAAATATTTTCCATTCGTTGTGACAGCTGACGGTATCGCGACAATTGGATCGATAATCCGCTATAAATAATCTGACGTCGCCCAGTTATCTTTCAAGTTGTAAACGATTTAACTTTACGCTAAAAATAGGCCGAAAACCTTTCTCTCCGTTTCACACATATTTTATAATTAATTCCATTTTACGACAGGATGAAAGTGTAAATATTTGCATTCTTATGAGTTTAGCATGGCGGAGGAAGTAGGTTCGTTCTTAATTGTATTGTTCTCCATTTTTCCCGTAGCTAAGGGCCGCCTCCGTCGCCTCGTGACGGAAATAATCGAGTTACGGCGTTAAAAACGCAAAGTGTTGCACGAAGATCGAGTTTCGAAAAATTGCGTTCTCTTCCACCGTGCCGGGCCTGCGTCGAAATGGTAAAAAAACCGATGTCTTGCCTCGTTGCTTGCCTAGACCAAGCGTGAATACATAGTCGCAATAATACGTTGCGACATACGTTTCATTCGTAATCGATAGACTGCATTGCGCTTATCAAGTATTTATTATTATATTGTGTTAAATTGAAGGATAAGGAAAAAATCGTCGGATTTCGTCTCTTTAACGCGTGAACGCGTGAAACGCGTCATAACGATCGTAAACGCGCGAAGATAGACGAACCACGGTCTTCGAGACGAATCCTTTGTCGTCGCTTACGATCAGATGCATCTTATTAAGAAACCAAATCTGTAATGTCGCAAGTAATCCTATGAAAAATATTGAAAATTTCTTCTCGTTTATGCCGATTTTATCGATAGAATGTTTCTAAGATGATTCAACGATCGACGATCTGAAATAGGACAATGATAGAACATTCTCGCGTTTAATTAATAATCACGGCCGTACTGTCCGACTATAAACTGGCTCGTACTACTTGATGTTTACGCGCCGATCGTCCTCTGGTCCGTTCTTCTCCTCTCCACTCGCGTGGACTCCACTCGCGTGGACTGCACTCGTATGGACGTAGGAGGGAGGAATCGAATCATCCGCAAACACTTCCGCCGAATCAATGCCATAGAACGGCAGTAGAAGCAACGCGATTCAAAGATTCTTTCTCGTCTATTTAGGGTTTCAAGTCTTTAAATCGAAACGTTATCCCAGAGAAGAAGGCGCAACTCCAACGGAACGTAAACGTAGTTTCGATAAAATTGTTTTTCGAAACGTTCAAGTACTTCGATCTCGTTCAAAGCTGGGCCGCTTCTAAACTGGGCAAATTTCTTCGATTTTGTTCGTGTCCAAAAAAATTAGAACGTTTAAGTATTTTTTAATGGAATTAGATCGATCGATTTGGAGATAGGCGCGCGTATATTTATTTATGCGAAAATGTAATCGTAGAAAATTAATGTCAAGTTTAAGTATACGTGAAAATTATATAGCACGATATTACAAGTAGATAAGATTAATTTTAATGACACTAGCGCGAGCGTGTTCCGAGGAGTAACCACTTCTGTTCTAACGAAGTCAAATTAACGCCTGAATGCATAAATAAAATTTCTGGAGAGCTTACGGTTACCCGGTTCACCGATCCTATCGAAAATTTACAGAATGCGGTGAATTTCCAACGTTATCCGAGAAACTGTTCGAGTGGCGTATATCGACCGCTATGCCGGCACAATGCATTTTTACTCGAGTATTCTCGATTATCCTATAAATGGACGGTTCCATCCTTTATATAGCGCAACCTTGACTGCAGCAATTATTCGTTATCGTACCGAAGAGCTCATATTCATTTTCAAATCAATAACCCACTGTCTTCTCTGTTTGGAGTAAACGTTAAAAACTCGATACGAATCTAAAGCAAGACCAGTGCGTGATTATTATATGAAAATTACGCGGGTAGAACGCGATAGTTTGTATCCTCTATGTTTTACAGGCGGTGGGAGGGGGGCGGACATTTTTAAAATTCGGTGCATTTTAAGATTCGCTTGAAAATGAAAAGTCTCGATCGAAGTAAGAATCGTTTGATTCTACGAGTAAATTCTTTGCGTTTGTACCAACTTTCTGTATGATAAATGTGGATACGTTAGATTTTGGAACTTTAGGCCTCCATTGCCCCCATATATTTTCCAGAGTAATTTCCAGTTATTCGATTCGATCGGACTTTTCTCCATCCAACGAGCAATTGACTTTGTTTTATAGAGCGGATCGTGTAACGAATGGTGGACGAACCATCGTCGAATTAATAATCATCCGGACGTGGGCATTATTGAAATAAACCATATGAAAAAGGATTATTTAAGTAATAATATACGATCGTATCGATTAGTTTGTAGTTATTTTCAAATATATATATATATATATATATATATATATATATATATATATGTGTGTGTGTGTGTGTCTGTGTGTGTGTTGGTTTATTTAAACAAGAAAATGCTTTTTCTCGGAATTATTTCAATACGTACTTCGTTACCGATATGAATAGGCTTGTTCAACGTTCTGCCAACACATACATACGTATGTACAGGCTTATACGTTTGTTATTCGAGACTAATTAGTACGACAACTTTAAAGTCTAAGACTATTTGCTATTTTTTCTCACACCTTCGAAACGAAGGAATGTCGTACCGCAATTGTAGGCTATTTGTAATGGTTATCTCGAACGGTAACTTCTTATCGATATCTTTCTCGGGTCTGCAACCATCATAAAATACAGTGAAGCAAATCAATTCGTTATTAAACTGTTACCGAGCGTTATAGCGATCAAAAACGAGAAAACTAGCCGTGAGATTTGCGTATCGTCGATCAATAAAAAGAAAGTATACAAATTCTTTAAAACGTCAACCGATAGTTGAAAGTCGTCCAGCTCCTGTCGTACGATGCAACGGAAAAATGTTTTGCAACTGACAAGACTTTGACGAAATCTTCGCGACGCGACGCGACGCGACGCGACGTAAATATTATTGTATTTTCGTGAAAGAAACGAGATTTCGCGACATCGAGAATCGCTCGAAGATAGAATTTTCGCCTTGCTGAGACGTAAGGACGGTTCGCGATCCGGATCAACCCAGCGATCGTCCTCTTTCTCGCGTCCCAGCAAACCGAACGTTGTACCGACGCTGAGCGACGTTAAGCGACGTTAAACGCTAAACCGATGTTAAGCGTAAACGCGTAAGCCGGAAAATCGAGAAAGAATTTCAAAGGAAATACGGAAGAAGTACAAAACGGTTTCATGTAACTTGAGAAAGAAACGAGGATGTTTTTAACGTTTAAATATTTTGGTCGAAACAACGATACCTTATGTATATATATATAACGTAGTAAATGTAGTTTCCTTTCGTACGATTATCGTGGTTTCGTGATTTCCGATTATAAGATTACAAAATTAAGACAGATTATGAGAATGATAATGTCGTTAGTATATCGGCAATGTAACGACAATGTCGCTGGCTTTTCAGGATTTTCTCTAAAATGAAACGCGTGCCGATCGATGTTCGTGGAGGACGAAAGTAAAAACGATAGCAATGCCTTGTATCGGGAAAGCCAAGAGGAGAAAGAGGAAGGAATCGTTTACTTCGAACTTTTCAAGTCAAACAAGTTACCTGGTGAATTTTTGAAGCTCGCTACGGTAAAACTCGCTAAATTACTGGCGAAACTTTTCAAACTAATTCCATCAACGTTACGAATCGCTACGAGTTGCTACTTCTTCGGATTGGTCGAAATTAATTGACGAGTCGAGCGGAAACGTTGAATTCTTTGAGCAAACTTTTTCTTATACTTTACGCGCCACCATTGCCCTCTTAACCTTGTTTCTAAGGAACGTCCACGAATATTTCCTTCGAAACGGCGTACACGTATACGAGTTATTTCTACGAAACGAATCTGTCCGTATTCCTCGTACCAATTTCTTCCTTCTTGTAATTCTATCGTAGTAGGCTAACGATACATATTATCTTAGTTTTTTGTTTAGCCATCTTTTTATTTGGTACCGTGTATTAGTACACGTTGGTTTTAGGCTATATACGCGTATTGATAGAACCTGGAAGCTAGAGCTCCAACGACCTTCGGCTTGACACACGTTGTCAAGGACATTCTGCCGAGCAATCTCCAGAAGGTTCTAGCCGTCGCTCGTTGTTCCTTGCAAAAATATACAAAATATTCGCAAAAAAAAAAAGATATAGAAAATATAGAAAATGGAGGAAATAGAGGAAATGTACTACTTGTATGCGATATCTGGTGAGATTTAGGAATTTCCTACTTACGTTACTTCGGTTTAATTAGATTTACGTGAAAATAATAATTCGCGATAAATATCCGCGGTCTACCGATTAGCAGAAAGCCCAAGGGTGCCGTATAACTACCGACTTGCCAAAGTTAAATCAGCTGTCCAAGTTACCGGGTACACTTGAAATTTTTAAGGGCAGTTTGATCAGCGTTCTACGCGTAAGTTTCGAATTTTCGAAGCAGGCTCGATCGATAGCCAGGAGGGAAAAGTTTGCAAGTCTGCTCGACGCGTTGCCTGTGGAAGCTTTCAAACGGCTGGTGCTTCGAAACTCAATTAGCACCTCGGCTACGAAAGATCCGCGGGGCTTTGGTAGCTCTCGTAAAGTCCGACTGATTATACTTTATATCGCAACATGGGGCTGCGTTGGCTCGAAATTTTGATAAGAAAAGATCGACCTTTCGTATTTTTCAGACGAAAGCTAGATACTGCGATGAGAAAGTTCGGAGCTTCGATACCAAGATAAACGTAATTTGTTTACCTTGACTTTTGGATGTTTTTCCTTCGCGTCGAATAAGATTTATAGGAATTTTTCCGTTTCTTTCCTTTCTTTCGTTTCTTTCGTTTCTTTCGTTTCTTTCGTTTCTTTCGTTTCTTTCGTTTCTTTCGTTTCTTTCGTTTCTTTCGTTTCTTTCGTTTCTTTCGTTTCTTTCGTTTCTTTCGTTTCTTTCGTTTCTTTGTACAATTCAACGATGATTCGAGACATTTTGTAAAACTCGAGAAACCACGTTGTTCGATAAATCGCTTTTGCATCTCTATCACGCACCACCGACAATTTTTATTTTATAGGGAAAGAAGACGAATCAGATTGGGCCAATTATTGTACTAGCCACCCAACGTTCGTCCGTTTACTTCAAGCTTGTGGCCTTATAAATTAGAAAAGTCAAGTTGCGCCGCTTGGCGCGTCAAGCGCAAGGCGCGAGGTCCATAAGTGCAAATAATTACGAAACATAACGTTTCAAACATTCGACGTATTCAAGGTGCAAATTGTAAAATTAAAGTAAATGTGTCTCAACGATTTAAGATTTTACGATGTCTGTATTTTACGATGCAGCAAGTTTGATAATATACCGCGTGAATGCTGTACAAAATCCGTTCTCCGTGCCAGATGCTCTCGGATGACTCGCAATCGTAGGTAGAAACGTAAAAAGTCCAACAGAAATCTGCCGGCGGCAGATCTGACGCAACATATCCCGCGACATATCCCGCGACATTGCCTCCCTGCAGAATGTTGCGAGCAAAGTACCTCTCGTTCGAAGAAACAAGCTCGTAAATTCGAAATAATTGTCCTATCCCTGGCAACGAGTAGGGGTTTCATGACGCGTCAATTATACCGGTAGAAAAGTACAGTTAAAACGGTTGTCTTTCTATCTTGCCGTCGCTGTATATTTTCTCCGATCCAACCGCGTTCTTATTTTCTCCGATCCAACCACGTTCTTATTTTCCGAAGAAATTCTCTTATACGAAGGAAATCGATCGGTATAAAGTTGATTTTAACACTTTCGATTACTCGTACGGCTATTATACGATATTTCTACGATATACGGCAATATAAGATCGCGACGAATTCCCAATGGACCCGGAAAGTACAACCAGCGGCCAATCCTTCGCCGATCGACCGATCGACCGATCGACCGATCGACCGATCGACCGATCGATCGATATTCAAGCGTTACGGAAATATAACTTGTTCGGCCCGAGAGTCTCTCCTCTGTACTGTCTTTGGAAACTGGAACGATCATCGATCGGCCAGTACCTATCAACGATGCAATGCGACCAGCTGTCCCTGCCTCGGTCGTCTCTCAATCTTCGAAAGTAGTGGAGGAAAAGGCAGAGTAACGAGAGCAACGAAGCGAGTGACAATCCTTTAGATCAAGGCCAGAACTGGATAGCCGGAGCGAGTTCAATTTCAAAAGAGCGGCTCCGACATTCGGTCAGCTTCCGAAGGACCGACTCGCGGACGCGAACTAAAGGGACGAAACTCAAGAATATAGCTCGCTAGCGTAATCGCGTCGAACGTCAGGTTTTCCTGCTTCTGATTAGTATCCTGAAGTGACGGCGATAAAAGCATCCCTCCTGACAAGGTTTTCCGAGTTTCCATTTACTTTCCGCTTTCTTTTAGTCCACTATTCGTGAAATTTTACCCTGTCTCTATGAAATTTTACGATGTCGTTGAAACGAATGTTTGATACGGTCTCTCAGTCGCGTATACGTAAACGGGTTCTTAAGTTCGAATCTTCTCCTCCTGCGGTTTCTTTTATTATCGTCGTCTGCATTTAACGGTTGGATCTGTTGGAAATTGCGCAGAATCGTTCGACTATACGTCTCCGATAGGATCCCTGTCGCGTCCATTTGTAATTCGTAAGATTCCAAGACGGACGTTCGACTATAAGATGATATAAAAAAATATTTAACAAATTTTAGAGTTTGACGCACCATAGCGTAACGGAGAAACGCTACGTCGCGACAGGCATACGTTTCCGAACGCCGAATACAATTTTCTGGTCGGATAGAAAATAAATTCGGTCGATTCGTCCGACCGGAAATTGCATTAATTTCAGCCCTTTTGTGGTAATAAGTCGCGATAACTGGCAAATCGACGATACAACGTAACATCCGCTATCATCCGCTTGTTACGCGCGCTTCTCTCGCAAAAATCCAAGAATATTCGACTCGAGTCCTTTCCAATGTACTTTTCCTTTTTTCCCTTTCTCCTTTTTTCTTTTTTTCCTTTTTTCCTTTTTTCCTTTTCTCCTTTTTTCCTTTTTTCCTTTTTTCCTTTTTTCCTTTTTTCCTTTTTTCCTTTTTTCCTTTTTTCCTTTTTTCCTTTTTTCCAGACAGATTCCGAAACATGAATTTTCTACGCTATTCGAAGACTAATTCGAACGCCCGTCCCGTTATGCTCCTTCTCCGCAAACCCTTGTCCCTTATTATATCGTATATATATATATACGTATCTCCTAAAAATTGTAGAAATATTCAACTCGGATCTTTCGCGCTCCAAACGCGTAATAAAATTCCGAAATACGAATCGCCTACGTTATTCGGATCGAATCGAATCTCTGTCCTGTTTTACCCATCCTTCGTAAACATGGTCGACACCGTTAAAAAAGGCACTCCATTTTTCGATGGGTAATGTGAGGCGAAAAGGAGAGAAACGGTCCGATCGGAGAACCGCTTTGCGACGAATTCTTCTGCGTGAGAATCGTATCCTCCGATTGGCTCCAGCTGAAAGCGTTTTCCTGTTTCATAACGAGGATCGCGAATCGTCGGTCACTGTACCGGACAACATTTTTTTTAGCCCAGCTACGCAGACGGAAATCGAGTTGCATTTTTATTGCGAATTAAATCCTCCCCTCTCCGCGTCGACGTTGTTACGAGCGTTTGGTCGCGTGCACGTTGCACGCGCTCCATCAATTCTATACCAGCGGAACTGTTCTTATCTGAAAATTCGTTGGTCGATCGTCGATGCTCCGGGGAAATAGTATCGAGTCCGGTGGATCGCGCAAGATGCTGCTACAGAACGGAGGATTAAACGGCTTTGCATTAACTCGTCAAAGGTTTGCATTGATTTTGCCAGGAAATTCTGAATAATATCAACGAGCTTGTTCGGAAAATATCCGGCTGAAGACGTTTTCAAAGTTTAAGGTAGAAACCAAACTGCCAAGTAAATCGCGAATATTTACGCAAATTCATATTTTTACGACGATGGTTGAACAGCAGATACGTAGGTAGCGAGTTATTTCGTCCGTGAAATATTACGACGAGTACTATACTTTCGGTATTTTACGTATTTTACGTATTTTACGTATTTTACGTATTTTACATATTTTACATATATTACGTACAGTATTTTGCGTATTACCTGCATTTTACGCATCTTTACGCTTTCCAGCTTTCTATCGTCTAAACGCATAAAAATCCGCTGTCTAGCTATTTTATTTAAACGACTATGTCGATTCGAACGCGAAACTATTTGAAAGCGTTTTATTTGAATTTCGCGCGAAACAAAGTTCCCTGCTGCGTTATTCGTAAGAAAAAAGTAATTGTCTTGTTCGTTATTCGTTTCGTATCGTTGCTTGCTTTTTTCTTGTTTTATTCCAAATAAAACGTGGCCACGGGTAATTCGAACCGAACGGAACATCCACCTTGTTGCATTCATTTTGTTCCAACACGCTTATCCACTCGCAACACGTACACGCTATTCGTGCCAACACGCGTTTCCCAATTTTCGTCCGAACGTCTCGCAGTTAGGTGTTGCGATAACAACCGGTCGAAGGTAACGAGCTAAACAACGACAACAACGTCGATACAAGGGCTGATAAGGCGAGCATTAGAGAGAGAGGGGGAGAGAGAGGGAGAAATTAAGGCGCTGCTTGGAAACTATTTGACAAGCATCGTGCTTTGTTCGTCGACGACCTCTGTTTACCGAAACGGGTCTCGCAATAGCGACTTCTAATTAACCCACATATCGATGGAGCAGCGTTACGCCGAGTCGAGCCGCTCGTTATTCTCGTGCGTAAAAAAGCTCGCGTATCTCTCTCTCTCTCTCTCTCTCTCTCTCTCTCTCTCTCTCTCTCTCTCTTTCTGCCTCGAGTTCTTCGCGTCGAATCGTTTTCGCAGCCTTCATTACGATTCTGAATCGGATGGCTTCGACCGAGTGCTCCTTGACGACGTTCGATCCTTGGAACTCGCTGACTGTTTCCTTTCTCTCTCTCTTTTTTCCCTTTGTTCCCTTTCTTCCCTTTCTTTCCTTTCTTCCCTTTCTCACCTTTCTTTCCTTTCTTTCCTACAAAGACGAAGAGAATGGCAAGGGGAATGTTATTTCTTTTATCGCTTAACCGGCATGGAGAAAACGTGAATTTTGTCATCGCTATTAGCGGGTAATGGGATGAGATAAGAATCTGGCGCGAACGTTTATAGCAAACGACCGAGTTTCGACGTTTCAACGTATCGGTCTTCCGATCTTCGATTTTAATAAATAATTTTAGCTGTCAAGTGCGAGATATTCCGGCATATTTTGAACGTTCAAAGGGAAACGAAAAATTCTAGAATGCCGGTTGAATTGAAATTTCAATCTAGGATGAGAAAACAAAGTTGTTTCTTTAGAAAAGAACTTTCCTAGACTTCGATACTCTAATTTCTTCTCTTCTTCCGCTATTTATAGTCGTATCGATCGTATACACGGACAATTGGCAACGCGGAAGAACGAAAAGTTATGGTTATGCGTTGCCACGTTACATAGAAGGCGATTTGGTAGTTCTTGTATCGACTTTGCGTCAGAAAATACGTAATTGTATTTGACGATGGCGGACGAACCGATCGGACGTTGAATCGGTTTTCAGTCGACTTTGAAGCGTCTATTACGTTGGGCGCGGTTAAGCTTCCTCGACCGTACGCAAAGTTTCGTCAAAATTGGAACAACGACAGGACGCGTTTCTCGCGAGTCTGTCTACTCGATTCCTCGATTTGTCAGCGAAACGCACACAGCGGTCTTCCTGGATTAGCGAAACGATTCGTTCGCGAGGTAAATATTCTCACTAGCGCCGATGGAAGTTGCTTGTTGAACTTTGATCGAGGTCGTGAGACTGGAAAACGTAAAACGGAAAACGGAAAACGGAAAACGGAAAACGGAAAACGGAAGCGGTGGCGGAACTCGAGCGACCAGAGAACGGTGAATTCAGCGTCTGAGAGTCCGTCGCTTTCGGAGTTTCGAGCGATTTCGTTCGCCGAGTTGGGAAACTTTTGGTCAAATCGTTCGAACGAACGATTCTTTCCTCGCGATTCTTTGAAACCTCGAAGAGCGATGATACTCGTCTTGATCTCATTTAGGAGAGGGACGGATTATTATACGCTTCTGCTGCAAGTAGATGGATGGAAGTAGATAGAAGAGATAAGCAAAAGTCGTTTTAAAAGTAGCGCGCGAACACATTTCGAGCGCTGCAACGATATGGCAGATTACTCGCGTGTAACGCCGTTGATAACGAGCACACCGGATCGACGCGATAGTTGCCCGATATATTATATCCCACTATCGACTATTTTCGCATGCTTCGTTGGCGCCGGTTCGCTGATCTTTCTCGCTGATCGAAACAATCGACTCGCGTACAGTGGATTATACGTACGTATGTACGTGCACGAGAGTTTACGGAACGATAGCCGAGCTAACGCCTTTACAGACTCGGTGACTTTCTGTTACTTTACGATGCGGCACGTTGTAGATTTACTTGCTTCCAAAGAAGGTCGAATAATTGTCTCGCAGAATTTTTCGTTTCTTTTTGAAATTTCGTTGGAAAAATACCGTATTATCGCAGCTGGTGCGTAAATGTTTTTACCTCGACAGACGATGGACGGATAGACGGATAGACGTACTAGGAAACTTTAACTCTTTTGAATCGTTTACCTCTGTGGGACGTGCAACGATTTCAAACTCTTCTTACAGCGTACAAAACGCGTCCGATACCGCTGAAAGATCGACTAAACGTCGGCGCAACGGTGGAACAAGGAACAACAATCGACAACGCAAACCGATGCTTGGAACGATATTCCGGCTAGTGGGACCAATAAGCAGATACAGATAGCGCTTGGTCAGACGGTTCGATTCAGGGAGATTACGCGAGCGAAGATAGCGCCTGGTCGAACGATCGCGTTGAAGCAGTATCTGATAAAGCAAGTCAAGTAAAATGGAATAACAGGTGTGTTAGATTGGAAGTAGGAACGCGGGCGGAAATTTGCATAATGAAGTCGTTGTAGACTGTGTCCCGAAAGATAACGCAGTATTTCTGCTTCCTTGATTGACGAATTGCGAAATGGAAAAGACCTGAAAGATCGTAGTGTCGCACTGTGGAATACATTTCCAAGTGTAAATATACTTACTCGCCTTTGTTATAGTCGATTTCGTAATACGATATGGAAATCGGAAACTGTGTTAAACGTCCTTTAAAGTCGCGATTCTTCCGAAGAATAACGTTTATTCTATAGGGAAAAAATTTAATTTCTGCTTAAAACACGAGAATCGGGTTTTTCGAGGAAAGAAATTCTTCCGAGGGAACAAAAGTAACGTCGATTTCTTAAGAAAATAATAATTTTTTACATCGGACAAAAGATGTATTATAAATATTGTACACGGTACTTTTTCTGTAAAAACGAGTTTCGCGAGATAAAAAGCAATTTACCGTAGTTTTACTTTTTCGTAAAGAACGTACGTATTAAAAAAGTTAACGTTACGAAGGTCGGAATTCAAATATAAAATGTCGTTTATGAAAAGATCTTCTCTTCGTGTTTGCACATTTAGCGACAATACTGGACGAAGAAAAGAAAAAAGAACGAATTTCACGATATAAGATAAGTTCCTTTAGAAACAGCGTACGGCGCGATTACTCGTCGTTAACGTAAATTTTGGAACGATACAAATTGCATAAAAACGTCTTTATTATCCGAAAAGTTGTTTTTTAATCTACATCGCCGTTTAATCTTACATTCGATATTATCTTATTTAATAACGATGAAAGATGAAACGAGAAACGAGAAACGAGAAACGAGAAGATGATCCCCAGAGGATATACGTGTTTAAAACGCCCGTGAACAATCGGATTACGTTACGATAACTCGCACTTTAGTCACGCGATAAACTTCAAAAGCAATAACTTAGGAAACTTGCTGTACCGCCCGCCTTTATAGCAAGCAAGTGATTTAAAAGGAACGAGATACTTGCTCTACACGCGCTAAAATGCTCGTTTTACGCGTCGTTATCCGTTTCTCGTTTTAAAATTATTTACACCGTCATATAAACGCGTCATCGTACGACGTTAGTCTAATTTTGAAGAACTTCTCGAACAGGTCGAGTGTCCGCGTACGAATGAAAATGCATCATCGAGACGTTAGAACCTGTCGAATTGCGGGCAGAAGATTTAGACTTTCTACTTATCCATCGAAGCGAAGGTAAGGACGAAAGTATAGATTACGCGGCAAAGTCGTAACGATAGACAAGGTCGACAGCAAGCATAAAAAGTCATATAGTTTGAAAACGAAGCGATTATTCTTCGATATAATTATCTGGCATTGCGAGAATCAACGAGATGAGAATAAAATAAAACTGCTGTACAGCGTATATGTACAGGAAAGAAATGACAGAAATGAAACGGATCTAATTATCGTGTGACGCGGGAAAGACGAAGTAAACGTTATCGATTAAAGTGCGGATGATTACGCAACGACGTCGTAAGGGTAAACATCGTCGGCAAAAAGAGAAAAGAAAAAGCGGAAGAAAGCTCGATATCGTGCCGACGGATAACGATTTTACCAAGAGGCGGAAAAAATGTCACGTCGCATCGATAGATAAGAGCGGCAGGAGGAAGGAACGATGAAACGAAAGAAAAGCGCGGTGAATGCATAAATGTATTCGTGCGTTTACTCGCTGATATTTTCGTCGCGCTATATCGCACTCGTCGTTAACCCACATTGCACATTTTTTAAGCAAGTAGCAAAAAGTCGTGCCGTTAACAGATTCGATCGATATCGACGAACCGACGTACATTTTTCAACGGCACTTTCGTTTCTTCTCGCGATTAAATTATTTTTCTTGCAATCTCGTTTTATGCTCGATGCTTAACTTTCACCTCCAAATAATCAGTCGCGGAGAAGATTTTGAGAAAATATATTTTGATCGAAGGAAATTTTTAACGAGATAAAAATATTAGGAAAGTTTAGCGAGTAGAAAGGAATAGAAAGGAAGGGATGCGTAATTGAGAGATTCTCGTTCATCGATTTACATTTCAAATTTATACCGCAAAACTTTCTTCGGTTTGACTTATCACCCACGGTAGGAAATTCTTGCCACGATTTAAGTTTCCAACGTAAGATAGGCGTACGCGATACACGCGACGTTGGCTGCGAACGATGAAAATCGGCGAGAGATTCCACGACGATTGTGAGATTCGTTAGAGCGAGAGGAATGGATGAAGCTTTATGATAAAATAGCTTCCTTTTTTCGAAGGTGAACGACTAGTTCGATTTGCCGAGAGACACGATGTAGATCACAGGGCACGCCACGTTCGCAGGCTGTGAAAGGGGAGGGTAGACTCGTTCGAGAGTAACGTTGATCTCCGCTGGCGATGTTACTCGTCAAAGTAATAACGACTACGCGTTGCTGAAACCCGAGCAGCTGCACGGTGAAGCTCGATAACGATTATGTTGATAATTTTCGCTGCAATCGGGACTCGTGTATCGCGAAAGAGGATATCGGAGCGGCGGGTGGTCAGACCACGTTCGCGTGTTTCCACTAGCCTGTGAATTATCGCCTTTATATGAAATTTCGCCATTTCTCACGACGATGAAATTATTAACAGTTATTGGTTGTTATACGAAACTAGCCGTAATTATTTAAAGCTATGCGTATTAAACAACTTTTTAATTTGTTCCTCGATATATCCTTTGAACTTACTTTTGATTTTTTCGTTCAAAATCGTTTAAATGTCAACGCATCGTATTCGTACGTGCGAAATGTATCGTTAATAAGCGAAGAAATTACCACCGTACGAATTGGATAAATAAACAGATATGCCAATAGGCTAAGTACGAAATCGTTTATGCACGGCGATCGTTCGTTATCGCAAGAAAAAGTTGGTTTCAATTCAATCGTCGATATCGAATGATCTATCAAAACCACGGTTCCCACTATATCATAGTTCTCGTCCTGTCAATACGAGATGGCGTCGAATTCAAAATTCAAAATTGCATAATTCGCGCGTGGAATAATCCGGGCGTTGACGCCAACCACTATCGAGAGACGATATACCGAAAATAATAAACATTTCGAAACGAATTCGATCGCTGCATTTTCTTCTCTCTAACCGAAGCTAACCGAAGCTAACCGAAGCTAACCGAAGCTAACCGAAGCTAACCGAAGCTAACTAAAGCCAACAAATATGGATATGTACCTGCGACGTTTTAACAAAAATTCCTTGACACTGTGATAAAAGTACTACGTAATACCTGCGCAATACGTAAAACCTTACGATATTACTTAACAAATTTAACATTAAAGGTATCAAGATATAAGATTAATAAATAGCAATATACGTAGGTAAGTAAGGAGAAATATAAAATTTCGAAGAAACTGTATGCGTATTTCCGAGCAGCGTCGTGGAAAGAAGAGAAGCAATTTCGGGAATGGAGGTCAATTTTTATTGGAAAGTTCGTACGTCGCTCTGATGCGAGGAAAGTTGGTAAGGAAAGTGACGCGTCTGCGCTCGAAATCTTCGGCCGCAGCCAAAGTTCAACGATTAATGGAGATCTGTCAACCGGGAAATTGCGTAACAAGTTTCCGTCGGCCGATGGTCTTGAAACGAGATCGATCATCGAGCTGATAACGTGCCATTTTGACTTTAAGAGGATAAAAACAGTTCTTTCGCTGGAAGAATTTTTATAAGGGTACAGAGGCTACGCGAAGTCGAATCGATCAACTCCGCGCTTTCCAAATAATTCGAAATATTCTAAATTCGAAACTTAAATACCGTATAGCGTCTAATAACTACATATATATAGTTGTAATTTTAAAGTTGTAAAGTAGAATGTCGCGTGTACGTAAAACGAGGCGTAGGAGGATTACGAATAGTCTCCGCATATTTTCCTCTCGATAACTATTCTAGATCTATAAGCGTAAAAGAGGAATGAAATAAATTCCGAATTCAAAGTTCTAAGTTCGCTGCATCGTCGATTCCCTGGCCGAGAATTGCCGTTTTAACGAAACGCAATGACGAACCAGGACGAGAAGAAGATGCTTTCGAAACGATTTGAACTTTTGATCGATTAGCTATTGATTCTCCGATCCGCTCGAATCGCGGTTTTCGAAACGGCAGATCGTCGATGGTGTAAACCTCGTAAGAGCATCGAATCCTTATACTTTGCGCGAATTGCGCTTCCTCGGTTCGTTCATCTCGAGTATTGGAAGGAGGGAGAAACACAGTTTTCTTTGAATCGCTTGCCAACAAGATCGTCGCACTTTCTTTCACCTCCTTTCACCTCCTTTGCTTTTTTCTCTCCTTTGCTACAACCCATTTTATAAGAACATCGTAGAAAGCTATCGATTGCTAGATAGCATTTATGCGAGCATTTATGCGAGCATTTATGCAAATTCGCGAAATTATTCAGACTTTTATAAAGGAAAATCTACGATCGAGAACTATTTCATAGTACTGGATATCCTGACAACCAACTACCGTAGATATCTTATATATTTTTGTCGAATATTTTGCTGCGCTCATTCTATGCACATTTGCGCCTTCAAATTTATATACAGGCTGCACGATCTTTATGTTTCGATACTCGGACGGTTTGGATAGTCGGACAGAAAAATGTTTGGCGCGAGAATCAATCGGCTTTTAAACTTCTTCGCGACAAAGATTGGTCGAAGACACGTATACTTGGCAAGTTTTCAACCTCGACTTTCTCGGAAATGAGACTTGCAAAGTAATCTCGTTACTCCTGATCCCCATCTTGGAATTTGATTTTCAGCCGCAGAGTCTTATTGGCTTCGCTTGTACGATTTCGCGAATTTAGATTCACCGCGTAAGTATGTACGTAAAGCGATGTATAAAACGATATACCGTTGTATTTAAACAAATTGGAAAAATCCAGCACGGAAATTACAAAAGAGAAACGGAAATTTAATACAATACCCGTACGGTGAATCGTTATCTTAATTGGCAACGTCTGGCCTGTGATTTCGTTCTGATCGATGAATCGGCGCTCATCGCCGAAACGATATTGTCAGAAATAAATATCGCCAGTCTAAAAGGCAATAACCGCTTACGGGAATCCCATAGCCGGGGTAGGAAGCCCGTCAGCTTTTCCTCTTGCACATCCTCCGCATCGCGTAATTACATTTACACGGACGGAAATGGGGAACCGGGGCGCGACGACAAAATTGTCCCGAAAATATGCCGGAGGAAACGCGGTTACAACCGGGGCGTAGCAAAGTTCTCGAGTTAATAATTAACGTCCATTCGGAACGACTAATTGCTCGCGGACGAGTAAAAACGCAAAGGCAGGGACTTTTGAAATTGGTTGAAGATTTTCTTTTTTCAGGCTAATCGTTTCTCGTTCGTTTGGTCGAATCCTGTCGCGGTGCACGCGTCGTAGATATCTTATTACACGATGAACGTCGCAGCCTGGTACTTTCGGTCTGAGAAAACTGTCGATAGCGAATCGCTGCTACGAAGGATTTTGTTGCATCAACCAAGCAAATACGAACAATAATACGTCGCTGCGATAAGAATTAACTTTAAAGGAATCGAAGCTGTCCTCGAATTCTTTTCATCGATGTACATTTGTATAATATTTTTAAAAATGCGTTAGAATTTAGAAAATCGAGCGTCGATACGTATCCGTGACACACGCTCATGCACGCACGCATATCGTCACGCGTAAAAATAATGTTAACAATATTAATAATAATAAATATATACATACAACCGCGTTTCTCTTTCGACAAAAGTAAAAGAACAAAAAGGCTGATACCTTTGATAGCTCTGTTTAATTCGTTTAAAGACGCGTATTATTTTCGTTCATCCAATGCTCCTTTTGTTAATAATCTGCAAGTATAACAAGGATAGTATAATAATCTCTTCGTCTGGCGTACCTGTTGATTTCGTTCGATATCCTTACTCGCCTTACCATCGGTAAATTTACGTTTATACCTCTCGTTAACGCGTATAGAAAATTCCTAAGAAACTGTCCGGTACGATTGCCAAAAGACGACCAGGTGTCGAAGAAAAATGAATCACGCGTAACGTACGATAAATGCCGCCCTCCCTTTATCGTTATAAACGATTCCCTTTTTTAAAGATACGTCAGGCAGCAGTACGAAAGGTAACTTCCAACTGGGTGCGAAAGTAAACTAACTCGTTTGCTTGAAATCTGGAATAAATTCAAACTCTGTCCTTTGCAAGTAAAACGGAAGAGGCAACGTACGATTATCGTTAAAAATGTTTTATGTAATACGCGAAAGCTTTTACGGTAGGTGTAGCGTGTACGGATACTTTTGCGAGCCATTGCGCTTTCAACCATTCTCGACGGACAAACGTCGATAATTGTGTTACCGTACGATGACGTTTAAAATATTAAACTTATTATACTACGTTCGGCGGTTTACTCGAATCCTTTCTTCGAAACATCGTAAAAATTAACGTATATAAGTAATAACGTAATAAAAATCAGCGAGGAATAAATTCCACGTACTCTTGATACCCTAAAAGTGCTAGGTATCGCGTTTCTCCGCAGACTTTCTACTTTTTACACCTGCAACTTCCCGTTCGAGTAAAAGCTGTAAAAATTCTATCGAAGCGAAGTGAAACCGAAAAACCGAAGAGGAAGGAACTCGCTGAAGGCTCGTTTCGAACTGGAGCAGCGATATTTCAGCGAACGTATCGTCGAGTTGCGGGGCATTTTTCAATCTTAGAGTTTTAATGGACGAAACTTTGTTCCCCCGGAGGTTGTAAATTTCCGCATAATTGGTAGAATCGAGCACGACAACGCGGTAAACCTTGCCAAAGGTCTGACCGTGGCCGCTTCCTCCGCTATGTAAACGCTCCATTATGTGCAGTCGCATGACACGAAAGTATAGCTAATGGAGAGCGTGCTGTAACGACGCGTTAAGCTTTAATCGATAAACAAATATGGCAGAGGGAGAGACGATCGAAGCATGTGAAAACCAGGTATACTAGATAAGCAATTACCTTTCACCTGACAACGCGTCGGACGGATTAATCGACCGGGCCGAGGGCGAATTCTTGCGGAAAATTTGCGGAAAATTTGCGGAAAATTTGCGGAAAATTCGCGGAATATCCGGATCGTGGCCATTATTAATTTCGTTAACGAGCATAATCGCGAAACTACGCCGTCGAGATGGTTCTAAAACTTGTAACGGGATCGAATTCCTTCGAGTCGAGTTCAGTCCCTGGGAGTAGTTGCGTTTTTCCTCACCCCGCGTTATTCGCGTTATGCCAGGAATTTGTTCTGGTTAATCCATCACTTTACAGCGGTATTTTTCGGACATCGAGGACAACGCGATTCTATCGCGTTTCGCCATTTATTATTTATTCGCCATATATTTCCATATTTTATTTCGGCCAAGGGATTGCCTTCTCCAAGCACGTCTACTCGGATGTGTTTTCTCCTTTGCGACTTGAGATAAATAGTTCGAGTCGCCGCCATTTTCACAAGTTTACGGTCGACGGACTCTCTTCTACTCTTACGTTTGTATTTCAATGGTTTTTCAACGGGTGAAGCGTATCGTTGTTCCGTAAACTCCGTGAACAGTCGAAACGCGTTTTTCTTGCTACAGTCTGATCGATAAGGGTGAAACGAAACTACCTCGATGTTATCCGGCTGGTTCTATCTAATTCGCTTTCGGCGCGTATCCTGATTGATGAAAAAAGGAAAAAGGAAGAGAAAGGCGGGGATCAGCGATCGGAAACACGAAGCGAATCGACCATTTGCTCGATTAGAAGCCAAAAACTCGCGATGAATAAATTCCACGATGCTCGAACACACGCTGTACAAACGTATAACGTTGAGCGTTGAAAAATGTTTACAAGTTGATAGTTTCGCGTTTCTTTCGGATATTGTTTTTTTTTTTTCCCCGTTACAACGGGTGACTGTTCTTTTTGTCACGGATGATTTCGAAATCGCCCAACTATGAAATTGAAAAACATGGAACTTACGTACGCGTTCGAAGATCGAAAAAGTGCTTTTCTAAAAGTTCGTAGTGTCTCTGTAGTATCTGTGCGATAATTCTCAAATGCCCGGTAACAACCGGTTGTCATTAAAAATTTGCTTCTTAGCTCTGATTAAATACGAAATCTTCTGTCAATTCTGTTATCGAGCTATCGGTTAAATTATGTTATTTCAAAAGTTAATGCTACCGATACTCGTTTCTTTATTTCGATATAGGTTTCTAACGAAAAGATCTTCGAAGGTACCAGACGTCCAAGGAGACGTTTTCCTCGAATAACCGGCGTTCATCGTAGTGATAGCATGACGCGTAATCGTGTCAGGACAAAGTTAATCGATCGAAAACTCGTGTTTTTCCATTTCGATAGCTAAATCGCGCAATTACGAGCAATATTTATCGACGTTACTGTATTTTGCAAAACGTGACACCGAAAGTCAAACTTGCTATACGGTCTAACGTAACGTTCTACCGTTATCGTTTCAAATACTAGGATCTTTGTACAGAGTTATACAGATAGAAGCTACGAAGATGGATTATATTAAAGACGCTAAATATTTTCTTAGGCGAAAAGTAGATCGAATCGAATCGAAACTCGCGGTTGTAGCGCGTCCAACAGCCAGCATAACCGTGAGAAATATACGAGTGCCGATGAACTGTGAACGACACGAACGCGCGACAAACAAATCGGTATTTGCCGACGCCGAACCGACCAATCTACGCCGACAGCGTGCAAATTTCACCCTGCAAATTTCACCCTGCAAATTTCACCGTGCAAATTTCACCGTGCAAACTATACCCTGGCTCGCCATCCTCGCTATCTTCGTTCTCGAATACACGGACTCGTCGTTGGAATTTTTGGCGGATCGCCGACCGAATCCTGCTGCCATTATGCAAATCAAATGCAAACTGTTGCATCGTTACGCGAAAAGACGTTTGGGAAATTGAGTCGAGCATAGATGCTCACTTTCGTTCCTGTGGCTGTTGGTCTCGCGACGATTATTGATCGGGAAAATCGGGATTTCTAGGGGAGTTACGCCTCGGGACACGGTTAGTACGGTACTATAGTTGTACGGTACTTTCGTTTTTTCTTTTTTCTTTTTCTTTCTTCTTTTTTTACTCTTTTTTTACTCTTTTTTTACTCTTTTTTTATCTAATTATCATCGTACCGAAGTGACAAAGTACGAACCGTCTTTAAAATTCGTAGTTGTCTCTGTCCTCCGTAGCATTTATCGGTTGTTACCGTTACTTGCCTGCTGTTACCGATGCTTCCGATTCGTGACTCGTCGCTGTTTTCGCTACTATTAAATTTTCCTCCGATTCTTTCGATAATTTCTTCGTCGTCTTACGTGTCTAACGAAGAATCGAGAACGACGACCCGACTGCGAAATATACAGACGATATTGTACGTGTACAGCTAAGAACATTTCTGTTCTTGTACCGGTCGGTCGGGGATATTATTCGGATAATCGAACGTCCGGATAAAAGGTGTTGGGAAAATTGAGATCCTACCGAACTTTCGTTTTAGACAAGGGAATCGATCTGGTGGGTAGTGGAAGACGTTAATATCGGGCCAGACGCAGCCGTTTCGCAGCTAACGATAACCAAAGTTACCTGTTATTACTTTGTTAAATTAAAATAATTATTCGATCAAAATTATTATTAACAAATTGAATGTCTTTGCTCGTATTCGTAAAAAATGTAGAAAAAGCTTCGAAAAGTTCAAAATGGCACGCATAGAGCACAAGAACGTATTTCCTACGGTTTCGTGAAAATCTTTGCGAACGTTAAGCTTCGTTAAGCTTCGTTAAGCTTCGTTAAGCTTCGTGTCTGAACTGACACAATGACACCGTACTTCCGTGTTCCGTGTATGGCTTCTCTCTGGCACGTGTCTGCGTTATTTTTGTTCTAAACGCGAATCAGACTCGCGTGACGATTGAAGCGGAATTCAGTTCCGCTTCTCTGTCCGGTATAGTTGCCCTTTGAGACACCTTGCTCGTTAGATCCCCTTGCGAGTTCTCGCGATTTTAAATCGCTCACTTTGTATCCGCGTATCTTCCGATATATCTGGTAGAAATCGATATTTCCTGCTTGTTAACAAGCGTCGTTACGACTGAATGCAATCTCGTAGGCGATATATGTATAACCGATCTGCGTAAAAACCTGAACATCTGTCGATCGATTTACAATCTATCTAGAATCTCAAAATCCGAATCGATGGAAAAATGTCACGAAATAACGTTGGACCGTTCTTCTACCTTTGGAACAAGTACGAAGCGTTGACGGTCACGTCGCTGGTGATAATCTTACGAATTATTAACTGATTTGCGAAAACGCTAGTTATTCGAATAACCACGTTACGTACTTTCTCTCGTTTCAAACGTTCGTTGATCGCAACATCTCCGTTAAATAATCACGATCAAGCTGTGCGACAGGCTTTCGTTTCGGTGAAATATCGATATTACGGAAGATACTCATTTTCGTCTGTTTTCGTACGCTGGCGCGTGTTTCGTTTAATTAAAGTTCTTTGCGTCGCGTATCGTAACAATTACGTAACTTTGTCTGCTATTTTAATATCTGTACGCTTCTACCGTCGCATTTTAGCTATTGGAAATTACACGGTCGTACGATAATGCCATCGAAATGTTACGCGTAATATTAAAGCGATCGCAAACGCATTAATAATCGTGTACACGTTCGTAAACGTTAGTCGTTAGCAACGTTTTAGGCCATATTGCTTTATGACAATCTGTCTGCTTTGTTCATCGCGAGAGAAATTTTAGCTCGAGTAATTAACGTTTCTCGAAAACATCGCGATTCTAAAGATCAAAGAAGAATTTCTGGCGCGTTCCGCGTGCGCGCTACAACGTTTCTTCGTTCTCAACTAATTTAATATGAAATTTAGTTTGGAAATCGTTTAAAACTGACATTACGAAATAATCGTATAATAATAAACGTTTGGACGTGCCGATCGGATGAAATTGCTGCTACGGATGAAATCGATAGCTCCCTTCATTTACGACTGTTTCGAGATGACTTATAAATTGGGAAATTGTTCAGCCAGAATAGGGAATATCGTAAATTTCCTTCAAAGGCGTCGACGTGCTTTGTATTTTACGAATCCCATTCGTGGATAACGTTAAGACGACTATACGCCATTTAGATACAAGTAGGGAAAATCAGACGGCTGAAAATGCAGAAGAACGATGAGAAATTGGAAACTGCGCTTTCCGAAAGAACCCCCTTATCTTCGTTTCCGTCTCGTTTTATCGTCGTTAAGTTAACTGGAATCAAGGAAAAATCTTCCTCCGTGTTTCGCCATTCCATCCACTGGCGCTATTTCAACGTCGAAGGCCATTTTTCTCCGCGGCCGAACTCTATTTACGCTGGAAAAAGAGGGGCGATGAAAAAGAAGAGAAACAGAGAAAGAAGAAAGCCGCGACAAGTTTAGCAGCCAGCGTCGAGTAATCTCGCCGTTGCTCGTATAAATCGCGACTTCGTTCCTGGCAATTTGTTTCGCAATCGGTTGTTGGCAGTCGTTTCACCGTCGTGATAAGCGACCGGAACGAGCGTTAGTCCGCCATCCGGCAAAGATCTTTCAATTTCTTCTCGTTAAATCTCTCAGAACGCGGCCATAAATCGTTGAAAGAAGCTTTAAGCCCCGATACACCGCGGAGACATGGACAAACTGGCGATTAACCTAAGATTTATCGAGCCTGGCCCTGCCGCGCCTCTCTTCAGCCATTTTGCTCGTTTCCTCGGATCTCGAGCGCGTTCGAGCGCGTTTAACTTTGAAACAGGGGTTTCCGCGTTCCCAACCGCGGCAAGCGTTTCATTACGGATGGGAAACTGCCTTCGTCCTTCCTTTTCTTCCGAATTCCTGCAGCAACTGCGAACGATCGCGTCCCGTTTTGCCTTATCTTCCGCGTCACCGTTCGGGCTAATTTCAGCCGATTCTCTCGACGTTCAATCTCGCACCGCTTTCCTATACGACGCGATTTTACGAAAACCTGTTTTTCGTTAAAAGAATGCACGATGACTTTAGATGTAGATCATTTTTAAGGGTTAACGTACACGCGTATACGGCGAATACGTAGATACTCCGAAAGGATAAAATTTATTTAAAAGCTCTTACTTACTCTTAAGGATAAATTGAACATCGATTGGAAAGATGTAAAGCGCGGTAAAGTATAATACGAGCCTCGCTTTTCTAAGCTCTATACTCGCTTTGCTTCTCTCGGGGCTTGTACCTACCAAGACAGATAGTAAATATTTAATTACCTTTCAAATCTACGCTCTTAGGTTATTGCCTAATAATTGTTGATTTATCTTTTCCTTTCTTTTCTTTTCTTTTCTTTTCTTTTCTTTTCTTTTCTTATCTTTTCTTTTCTTTCGTGTCGAATTGTTAACAAAATTCTCGTCGTTTCTGACAATCGACGATTCCCTCTGCCTCGATCAGATGGGAGAAAAACAAATAAAATTTACAGACGAATAAATTAAACCTATATCGAAGCTAGATATAATTAATTATAAGCCGACGTACGTTTAATAAAGAAAGTTCAATTATCATATTGTACCCCCGTGTTTATCGTTAAAACGAGTCTGTCGTTTGCAAACGTTCTCTTTTCTCTTCTGCTTTTACGAAATTACATCCTCTCTGCTTGTTTCATAGCTCGCGATATTTACGACAACAAAAAGACGCGGGAAAGAGAGACATTGCCGACTTAAAACCGAATATAATATATTCTTGTAAGAAAATATCTTTGCCGCTTGTTCTTAGCTGCTTCCTCGGGATCGTTCGTGTCCTCTTCTTACATTATCTGCGTAGTTTCCTTAGCGCGAACATAGCGTTTCCACGGTCCCCGATATGGCAGTAAAATTTGCAATGGAAGCAAGCATAGAGCGAACGAATAAAGGGACGTTCTTCCGTTCGGCGATTCGCGTTCTACTTGTTTCCGTTTATATGTACCACCGTCGCAATATTTTCTTCGACTTCTCGAGCCTTTCGCTTGCGCGGACGCGTTACCTTTATACTCGCTGTCATAAGCGCCACAGTTTTAAAGCGGTACAGTTTTAAACCGAGACGCGAGATATCGATTTGTGGTTTTGTTCGAAAAAAAAAAAAAAAACAGCGATGATCGTAAAATATGTAAAACGTCGGCACTTTCCGAGTAGATACGTACACTGGGCTATACGTCTCTCGGTGTAAGAAATTCTTCTCCGTCTTCGTGTTTAAAAGGTGAAACGAATCTCTACCTGGCTGCTGCTGCTATCTCTTTGTGTATATTCGTGGAAATACGAGATTGCACGAACGTAACAATTGCGAGCGCAGAGGGCGGTCTTTGGAATTTCAATTCGCCACGTGGTTACGACACCCTCGATGATACGTGCGAACAGAGTGGCAGACCTTGGCGACTATTTCTCTTGTCCTCGCGAAGGGACCTTGAACTGGAACGGGGCAAAACAGACGATTATCCGTTCTGTCAACCAACAGTGCGAGGATCGGACAAGCTGATGAAAGGATCCCTCGAAGCACGAAAACCGAGGCTGTCGAAAAATATCCTGTAAATACAGCCGGGCGCTATTCTGGCGGACGTTATTAGCTACTTGGAGCAAGTAGACTGGCCGAGGGGAATGAAACTAGAATAGGCTAGAAGGAGAGATTACACCGACGCTAGATCCTGATAAAATTCGAGGCCGAAAGTTATCGAATTACGTATCGATCTGTGCGGTTTTACACCCTCCGATCCTTCGGTCCTCGTTCCCTATCTCCCTTCGGAGAAGTTTCTTTCCTTCTGCTGGAAACTGCTAACGGAACATGAAATTTTAGATGTAGCGCGATTGTTTTACGAGGTGGAATAAACGTTGATAAGATGGAAGCTGATCTAAGAGACGGGCGAACGGTACTAACCTACCTCAGAGTTTTCTTTTTTTTGTGTGTGTGTGTGTGTGTGTATGTGTTTTACAGTAATACTCCTTTTATACGAACTCGAGCGGTTTATACGTATACAGGATTTATACACAGAGTTCGATAGGCAAACTTTGTCAGTATACTCCGCGAGGCGAACCAAGTATGCCCGAGCGAAAAATATTCTACAAATATACACGGACCGTCAAACGTATTCGCGCGCTTGCAGACGCCTTTTATATAAATATGCTACGTTCGTTACGCAGAAAACGTCTTAAAATTTCCTTAGAAATTACGTTACGATACTCGTCGATTACGAGACACGAGTACACGCACATACGTATATTGGCATTTCCGATAGTCCGTCGGAGAAACGTTAATCGATCTTTCGTCTTTCGCGCACTTGGATATTATAAACTCCGCTAAAACGTCTTGACCTTTTTAAATGGCTCTGCCATGCATGCGATATTTTGTACTTTACGGAGTTGCAGCTGACGTCAAGACGAAATCGACGATCTGTCATACGACGATCTGTCATACGACGATCTGTCATACGACGATCCTGAGTCAGGAAACTTAGATTCGATGAACAGCGTCGGTTGGTTGCGATAAACCGCGTTATCGTTATCGTTGGATTTCTTTGATAGACTTGAAGTTCGAAGGGCTTGGTCTTATTTCGAACGCGTAATTCGATCGAAATAAACAATAGCGATTGCGCATCGACGCTTCCGTCGATGTTTCGATGCGACTATATTTAACGCATATGTGTATGTAACGCGTATTCGTTACATATACGCTTACATATACGATGCTGCTAACGCTGTAATTTAACGTTTTAACTTCCGAATACACCCGCTACGGTTAGCTGTACTATTTGAGATGTTATAAAATTAAACCGTTCAATCTTTTAATGCTAATACGATGATTACGACGCTCGGTCGACCGCGCGAGCATTGTCGCCAGTTTCGGCAGTGGTTAATAAAATTTCACGGGAAATTAATCCCTTTGGAAGAGCGACCGTTCGTTCAATTTCCCGTGTGTGTAAACGCTGCAAAATCAATAACATCCGCGACGTGGTCTTTTGCGTGATCGCTGTCGCGACGTGTGTACGGAACAATCCCGGAAAAAATGTTAAACGCGATCACGATCCTACGTAGAATTTCGAAGCGTTTCGTACCGAAGATTATTTCGACGAAACGGAATTTGAAACCTTGAAACGGCCAGACCTTTGTAAACCTTTGTACCGTTTTTTTTTCTCTCTTTTTACGTTGGAGTAATCGATCGTTGAAGACCGAACTAGTTTCAATCGATGGATGGGAAAACTGAATTAACGGCGTCGAACGATCTTTGACCTTTATGGGTGGCTGTTGATGTTCGTCGTGAACTCGTGCCGCGTTCCTTCGTTAAATTCTCGTAATTCGAACGCTTCTTTGTTATTTTTCTACTCTCTGTTAGCTATCCCTAGCCTTGTATTTCTATTTCGTTGCTGCTAAGGTTTGGTGCCGTACGTATCGGCGAAAGAATTATAGAACCTTTCTTATCAGCAAAACTCGACGAGTTGCAAGTTACGAGTTAACACTCGTATTTATTAGTGACAAATCCCCTATACTCGCTTCTTTTACTATATTATGTTACTATATTTTACTATGTTACTTGTACTTTCGCCAGCCGCTCTACGTACATAGATGGAGAGCAACGTCTTAAGACAGTCGAGAAGAAGAAGAACGATCGAGTCGTTTTCAAGAATACGAGTTCCGTTCGTTGACCGAGTCACGGATCCGATGTTTCTCGTGTTCGACGGCCGGAGACTTGGCGAGGAACCGCGGCCGGGGAAGGAAACTCGCTAAAATCGGCCGCGTCGTTACCATTCCGTTCTCCTTGGCGAAATACCAACGAGACGGCCGAGAGAAATCCGCGAGAAGCTCGTTGAAGAAAACGCGGAGAAACGAAAAAACGTGGGAAAAACCATCTCCCCTTTCGTTTAATTTCTCCGTCTCCCTAATTCGTTCGCTTTGTTTCGCTCTTATCTTCCCGCCTCCTCCGAAACGATTTCTCTTCGTTCCTCTCTACGGAATGAAACTGTCCGCGCGAGAGTACATCGGATCCCGAGCGAGTCCAAGCCCAACCTAACCCCCCTATAAAAAGATCCACGAGGTTTGAGGTTTCGCTTAATGGCGTGTCAGCCAACGATTCCGCTCTCCTCGCATCCGTCGGAGCTTGTCTGTCGGACGATCGTACGTACGCGGTTATTATAGAAGGTAAGATCCGATCTCGATTTCCGTAAGAGGATAGACTATTAGGCGTTGATCGATCAAAGATAAACGCGTTCGTCCTCGAGGGAATAACTCTGCCGTGCAAATTTAATAGCTTGGGATAATTAGCAGCCACTCGGGGCGAGAACGATCAATCGGATCGTGTCGACGCTTTTGATCCGGTTCTGTCCGTCTCCTCCTATCGTTTTCTCGTGAGATTCGATCGCCGATTCAATTATTTCATCGGCTTAGCATACACGTAAGAAGCGACCTCGTTTCTCTCGCGCAACGACAACGAGGTCATAGACGACGAATCGTTCCGATATTCCTTGCCCGCCGCGACGATAAACGAGGCTCCGACTAAATTTTTCATTCGTCGTTACAAACGCTGTGTATTTGCGTTGGCTGCGCTTTCTCGCCATTGCTGTCTCGAATCGATCAAGCCGAACTACCGAACGAATCGCGTTATTAAACGATATTAAAAAAGTCAGGCAGTCGGAAAAGTACAAGGAAAGTAGGTCGGTGGCTGGACGCGTTGAAAATATGAATACCGAGTAACGCGTAATACTGGAATTTTGAAATTTGAAATTTCAGTCCCGTTTGTTAAATTTTGCGTCGCGTAGTTCATACTGCGAAACGCACCTACCGTCTAACTTGAGGTACGACTATCGAATTTCTTATTCGATACTTTTATACTAACGAAACTCCACTCGCGCTGTACAGCAGCACGTCGAAGGACGGGTAGCGTGGAAACGTACTCGATTCGTGGCGATTTGTACCGAAAGAAGACGTTCAAAGTTCCGTTTCGCTTGCGCGCGAACATCTCGCAATTCGTACAGTTCTTTCGCACACGATGACCACGTACGCGACGAGTAGGACGGGCAGCTATCGACCAAAAAGTCAGAATATCGCGATGCTTGCCCTTCCTTGGCTATCGTGCGAGTTTAAATAAACGTAGAAAACTCGTTCGAAGACTTGGACGTTCGAAAACTTTGTACGTTTCGCGCCCCAACTATCGAATACCGAAAAAATGTACAAGTTTTTGAACAAATCGTGGCAGACTTTTTATTTACAAAACAACTTGCAGAACGATTTTCTATGTAAAGAAACATTTTACAGAGATCGTACGTAATTGACTGCTTTATTATATTTTGATACAACCGTTTCTTGATACAACCGTTTCTTTCGACCAAGGTATTATACTCTTGCACCGTGCGCAGTTACACGGTTTTGAACGTGAAAAGGCAGGCTAAGCTATCGGTATCTATGGGCCGTGATCAAAAGCTCCATTAGCTTTCGCTGGCCAGTTTGATCAGCCAGTTTGATCAGCCAGTTTGATCAGCCAGTTTGATGCCGTGCTCCCCCGCCGTGAAGCGTGAACTTGCTTCCTTTGCCGTCACGAAGCTTTCCCTTCGGTACAACGTTCTCTGCGATTTCATAGTTTAAACTACGTACCGAACGATCGCTCGTAACTTATCAAACGCTTGCGTTTCGTTTACGAACCTATACTTTGTTTACGCGCATATATTCCTGCTGTTTCGTCTTTGTACATTTGGTGACAAAATCCTATAATATATACGTATACATAGTTGTTGAATCTGTCTCTGTATACCCTTTTTATATAATATTATAAAATATTTAACGCGCCATTTAGTGGATATTTCGCAACCTGATAGAACTAAGATAGCAGCGAAAAGCTTTTTGCATCGACTCTCTTTTTTCACCTATCCTTTTGTTTGCGCTCTATCGTAAAAGCGAACGTTTCTCTGTCAATCGCTCCGACGCTACTACTACTACCACTACTGCTACTGCTACTACTACTGCTACTACTACTGCTACTACTACTGCTACTGCTACTGCTACTACTACTGCTACTGCTACTGCCGCTGCTGCTGCCGCTGCTTCGAGTTACATTTACATCGATTCTCGTGACAGCGTCGGATTAATCAGCAAGAAAGCTGTGAAAGAGATTGGGACGGTAAAGGCGCTTGCTAACGGCGTGAACGACGCGTTTGCCTAGGACTGTACGTGTCGCAGGATCAGAGACTCCCCTTTCGGAAGAACTCGGGAGAACTCGGGAGAACTCGGGAGAACTCGGGAGAAGGCTTTTCCATTTTCATATAAATTTCTGCGCGTACCGATAACCGAAATCTTTATCGGGAATATAGGGAAATACCAGTTTCCCGTGAAAATCGACGGTGCGTGAACCGTGAACTCTGGTGGGTTTAGTTTCGACTTTCTATGCAGATTCTCGAAGCCTTATACCGCACCACGATTTAAGCATTTCGTGTACGCGTAAATACGTCTGCGAGAATGGAGGAGATAAATACGATAGAAGATAAAGGATGATTTAAAGCGGGAGATTGGAGAAAACGAGGAGAAGATTGGGCTGATAAGCAGAGGGGGACGAAGAAGATAACCTGTCTAACCCGAAGAAGACGTCTGTCGAAAGGAAAAGAGATGGAAAATCTTATTAAGCATCTAGAGAAACGTTTAACTCGACTAATTAAATTTAACGATGAAACAGAGACGCTACGTTGAACGAAAGCGTGATTTCTGCATATTCGTGATTCGCGAACGAGCGCTTAAGTCGGTGACGGAACGAAAATTCAATTTCCTCGATGACCAACGTTATTTCCTTGGTAATATGCTGCGAACAACGGTGAGAATACGTTGTCTCTGTCCGACGTTTGTTATCCGTTCCGTCCCTTCCAGCTATAAAAAGTGTGGGGAAGAGAAAGGAAATTTCATAAATTATCGCGATACGAGTGGCGGTGGAGAAGGAGAGAGAAAAGTAAATAATCGATTCGCGAGGGAAGTTGTCGCCGGTATCTATTAAAAAGAGGAAAACAAGCACCCGACGCGAGAAATCGAATTCCTCCGTAGTCCCCCGTCCTGTTTCAAGTGCCACGCGACACGTTCGCTTGGAATTCGCTTGGAATTCGCTTGGAATTCGCTTGGAACGAGAATCGGAAAAAAGTTTCTTCCCCTTTCTTTTCCCTTTTCTTTTTTCCTCTCGTCTTTATCAGCGGCGCGTAGATATCTAGTGGCGAGGATCGCGCGCAATAATCGCGAGGTATTATTTATTTAGTGGCGACGATTCAATTTGCCCTCGGATCGACGGAGATCCGCGAAAACTCGCTGGTTCGCGCTCGAAAGTCAAACTTTGCCTGCCTTGCTACGCCAAAGGGAAATTTGTAGCGCGTCAGCTATACGAGGCAACGGGTCTGGAAAATTGCTCTTTCCCTCGACAGCGAGGGGAAACGCGCCACGAGGATTGGAATTAGCGCCAGGGCTCCCCGTTGTTTTCCCTCTAGTTTTACACCAGCATCCAAGTTTTCAACGAACGACGAAAATCTCGTCTCGTCCTCGTATAATCGCGTTGCACCGTCTGCGAAGAAAGCGCTTTACGCTGCTTGGATCGGCAACTCCGTTCGAGTGGCAAATGTTTAAAGGCGTGGAAAATCAAGGGACGTGGTTAACGGCAGAAGCACCTTTTCGCGACCGCCGTTTCTTTCCCGCGCATATATCCTGTATCTATACGCGGATATACGAAACACTCGTCCCGATTAATCGCCCGATCGAGTCTGTTAATTTCCGCGCGAGCGTCGATTCGTCGTTTCGTTTCTCTCTTTAAACGTGAATTGTACGGATTATCGTCTTACACCTTGACCCTATGTGCATCGATTATTTGCTCTTTACGAGAATGGTTAGGGCGATACGGTAGGTGACGGGTAAAGAATAAAAAAAATATATTATGTAAACAATTTCGGAGAATAGTTTTACGTATCGGTATGTCGTACGAAGGAGGAAGAAAAGAAGGTAGGTAGGTACGTATGCAACTACGAGGATTACAAAGTATAAAGTTATCGCGCTGCGAGTTTGCTCGTAACTGTTTAATTAGAACGCATCTCGTTAGGAATAAGCGGACACGTGCAGACGCTGTCGACGCTATTCAACGACGTTGTATTATTAAACTGTACTTCGTATCGGCCGCTTCTCTCTTCTCTCTTCTCTCTTCTCTCTTCTCTCTTCTCTCTTCTCTCGACTCTCTTCTCTCTTCTCTCTTCTCTCTTCTCTCGACTCTCTTCTCTCGACGCGTCAACCGGGAATGTGCAGAAATGGCGCGAAATGGAATCTCTCGACCGTACGAAGCTAAAATAGGAACCGGTGACGATGTTTTATTCGGCAGGATCGCGTCCAGCAGGATTTGTTCCTCGTGTCCGACGATTCGTCCGCCGTAGGAACGATTCCGACCGCACCCACGGTACTCGCGATTCAACGTAGTACACGGCTGGCATTCGCGAGTTACTTTCGTTCCAGCGTTTCCTACCCTACCATACCTACTGGGATTATCAAGGATTTAGAAACGTGCCAGTCACGTTCTTGTTTCATCGCCTTAAATCTCTTCATCGTGGTCTCGCGATTCTCATTGCCGTCGTGTTTTCGCGAAAACGAAGGGGTTAACGCGTTGGCTGCCACCGGCTCATCCGCCTTACTAAATCTTTTGGAACCATTCGAGTAAGACGGGTTTCGTGGACTAAAAAACTTTCAACGGGGCAAACGATCGGCGAAGACGGCGTCGTTGAGAAAGAGGTATTTTTGTATTTCGTACGTTCTTTCGCTGTCGAATCCTGCCTCTTCCTCGCGCTTTAAAACAGGGTCGAATAAAATTCAGTTTCTAAGGTTTCAGTTCGCGTGAAAACGTAAATTTATTAGAACGACAGAGTGGAGAGTCGGACGCTCCGGGCAAACATTTTATATCGTAGATCGGGAATATACGTAGATCGCCGATCGATGGAACACATTCTCCAGGGTCTGCGAACGTTAGAGCCGAATTATATGCCGACTGCGATAACTCACGGCGATGGTCGCCGTGAATAAATCAAAGCGGATTATTCGTTGCCAATCTGGTGAGATCTATTCTTTCGTCCGTCAATCTTCGTCTCTACGACGCAAAGAGACGGTACTTTGAGATGCTAAATTTAAATAACGACTCGAGGGTTGTTTGATCGATCCAAGTTTTTAAGCTTGAACCGAGCGATCGTGTTTCTACGGAACCGTCAAAACACGAGCGTTCCGCGTTTAATCGGTCCAGCGAATCGTGTACGTACGGACGAAACGATATTAACAAACACGGTATAGTGGAAACGCGATTCGCTTAATAACGTTCCGAGTGGAGTAATTACTCTGCCGGTGAACGGTGTGCCGTTCAAAGTGACAGCGTTACGAATCGAACGTAATAACCGTGATACTAATTCTATCGGCGTACACGCAAAATAGACCAATTAATCCGTTAATAAATGCAACTGGATTACACCGTTTCACGGAGAAAGCGATTAACAAAATGCAATTTTACACCGAAGATGACGCGTCGCGTCTACTCGAAAGCGTTGCGAAATACGAAACACCGGGGAGCAAACGCGTCCGTAAATTATGGACAGGATCTTGGAATCGGCTGGAGAAACGAAAGAAAGCGTCGGCAGCCCACTCGCAATAAGTGCTTTTCCATTGTGCTGCATCGATCGCCCGTCTCAGACGGACAGACGTTTTTCTTATTTTTGCTTCGCGAACGTTCCGCCGCTCGTTTCGTTGTTTCGTGAAATTTTAGACGAAACGACGAAAACTACCGGCTACGCGCGTATACAGTTGCCGGGTGATTTCTCTTTAACGAGCTCGTTGGAAATATAGAACGACGCTTTTCGTCTTAATAAATAGAACAAATGGAATTTTGATAGAAATCTGTTTGCGCATTTTTTGAATTTTATTTGCCCGTGATACGGATCGAAACATTCGCCGATGTATCCGCCGATTGTGCCAACCGCGTGCATGTTGAATTATCTGATTCGAGAGAGAGAATAGTTTCCTCGTAGATTCCTCCTGGAAAAATCAGCCTATCCTCGATTTAGGCTCGAAGCGAAAAATAGGCGGAATCGACTCGCGCGGAGCGTAAAGATCTCGTTAATAATAGCCCAACGGCGACGTGAAAAAAGAAACTTGCGCAAAACGTTTAGCTCCGTCGCAATTCTCCCTTCGTTGCTGCTTTTGTCAACGATAAAAGTTTCATCGAAGGGAGAAGGACGCAGCCAACGACGCCCTGCTGTTTTCCACGAACGTGCCGCATCCCCCGTTCGCCGACCACGGACGATCGGATCGACCGACACCGCGAACACACGGACAGACGCCTGCACGGAAACGCTTCCAATCGCCTCGAGTACGTTACGCGACGTATAAAAATTTTAATTCCATCTTCGATGTCTCAAGTAAGACGACGAGTGGCACCCTCCTCCGTCTGGACTCGCTTAACGAAACTCGAAACGCCAAAATTCGAGATTCGAAGCTTGCGAGAGTTTAATGTAACAACGATGATAATAATAAGAACGACAACGATACGTAGTAGTTTCTTTTTCAGCCCGCCAGCCATCGAAAGAACGTAGGTTTACGATCGTTACCCTTGCTTGTAATCGAGACTCGAACCAGCCGTCGCTAATCGAGAGACAGGCAGACAGACAGACAGACAGACAGACAGACAGACAGACAGACAGACAGACAGACAGACAGAGAGATAGAAGCGGCGTTTATTATTCAACGACGGCACGGCTCGATAAATTTTACGCTGACCCAAAAATGCCGCGGGACAACGCGCTGCAACCTCGAACGGAATTTAAAGAGCGCTCATCTTCGAGCCAAGCCACTTAGCCGTAGACTTTTGCATCGATACCGAGCCCATCTTCCTTCTCTCTTTCTCTAAGGTCATGGACGAAGAGGCTCGCGGCCGAGAGAGGGAGGATACCTTCGAGAGGCTTCGTGAAATTTCGGACGGCGTTTCAACGGAACTCGTTCGTGCATCTTGGAAAATCTCAGACGTAGATCGCTTTTATCAGGGTAGAAGAATAAGAGGGATGGCTTTTCCAAGGGTCGAGTTTCTGAAGAGAATACGATTTAGGAGTGGACGAGCAAGAAGATCGCGGTGTTCGCAGAGGGTGGAAAAGACCAAGTAGTTTCAAATTGCCAGCCAAGAGTAGTTTAACGTCGCTGCGTTTGTTAGCGCGCGTTGAGCGTATCGGTGTTGGATATGTCGTTTGATTGGAAGCGTCCCCGAGTCGAAGATGATTCGGATGGATCGTCACCGAGGAAGCGAGACGATGCAAACAGGAGAGGCAGACGTGGAGCAGACGTCGAGCAGACGTCGAGCAGACGTCGAGCAGACGTCGAGCAGACGTTGCGAAAGCCAGATCGAGAACGATCGTTTGGAAAGCGTTATATCGAACGAGATCGGAGAGTATGCGACAATCTCGTGGAAAAGTATGGAATAATCGACTCTTGCAATTTCTCTACGCGCAATTTTTCGACGTGCTTTATTTGGGAATGTTTAGAAATCGAGAGCGAAGGTGGGATGCCGTTCGAGCAGGGGATGGAAATTTCTCAAAGTTGCGGGATACGTGGCAGGTTGCTTCGGTGGGTCGTGAAAATTTTTAGAAACTAGGACGCCACGGTATTTGCAGAGGATTGAGAATTTTTAGTAGTCGGGAACACAGATGGACACGTGATATTTTTACAGGTTGTCGTAAACTTCAAGAAAATTATTGATTTTTTCAACGCGAACGCGCAAGTATAGCGTTCTTGCCTGTAAAGATCACCGTTTCATAAAGTCGTTCGATCTTTATATAGTTTATAGGTTTCTTATTAGTACGATCTCTATCGTTAGATTCTCTATTATTAGTACGTTGCTCTTTCTTCTATTTCGACTGGTCTTGATTAACCTTATAACTCGGCCGTGGTTGGCAAACTTTTCGCGCGATTCGAAATCGATAGATAATTCGATCGGATATCGCGAAACGCGTCGTAAACTTATTAAACGCTTCGAACGTTTCTCCGTTGAATCGTTAGTTGCCGGTTCGATGGAACGAAACTTTGACTTTGAAAAGCGTAAACGTAACAGGATATACGGATATAAAAATCCAGCTCTCCAACTCCATAGGAACGTAAACGAAACCTTTCGACCCTTTGCCCTTGGTAATTCCTGGACGTTTCGTACATTTTTTGCCCCCTCGATGGAAACAATGGATCGCGCGGATATTGTTAAATATACGTGTATAGTAGCTTGGAAAAGAGCCGATGGTGGCACACGGCACAGCAGTTTTGCCTCAATTTTTGTACGCTATCTGAAAAAAGCGGTCGTTTTCGAGAACGTTGATCGATCACCATGGTCGTAGAACAGAGAGCGTAATGCAGTTACATTAACCTATTCTGCCTGTGAGCAAGCTTGGAAATCTAGAAAAAATTCGCGCTCAGCGTTGCACTCTATTTTTCCTCTGCGATATCGGATTGTCCGAGCGATCCTCGAAAAAAAAAAACCCCTTGTTCTAAAGCCGATATAACCTAACCGTTAGAATAAGAGTACGATTCTAAAATCGTCTCTTTATCCCTCCATCGGTATAGGTGTATTCGATTGCCAACAACTCGACGCGTGTAAATTTTATTCGTAGTCCGTGTCTTACGCGACATTGTTGCAAGATACGTTCGTACGTTCGTGTACACGACCAAGTTAAATTCGCGGTAGAAACGAAGCGAGGAAGATTCTGCGATTCTCGATGAGACGAAGACGAAGAATACGAAAATTGCGTCGGGGTACTCCATTTTCGAGGAAAGCGAGTCTGAGAACTTCCAGATATACGTATATTCCACTAATTTGACTTCGATGCATTTTCGTCCGATCGATAATTGGACGAATACAGGCATGGTCGACGAGCGTTTTCAAACTCGACTTTCTCGTTTCGTCGAAGAAAAGTCGACGAGTTCTTCGCGGACGGAGAACGTGTAATATCGAGAGTAGGCGCGTTTATATAAGAAGCAGTATATAAGAAGCAGACCAAAAGGCATCTGCCCTCGGCTGCTAGAATTCCAGGATCGATTCATAAACACCCGACAACCCTCGTCCCTCCTCGCCGATGACGTCCTAACCTTTCCATTTACAAGCTCCGACTGCTCCGTCTCGTCTTTGACGCGATGACGACGGTGGCGGTTTCGTTGCTACGACGATTACGCCCAACAGCGGGACGTAACTCTCCGAAAGAATCCTTGATAGAAACGCGAAACCGTAAAGGTATCCCCGATTGTAATTACTCGCCATGAGAAACGAAGGATTTACGCTGCTTTCTGCGATACGTTCGCCTTCCATTAATAATAAATTATTTCCCTTAGAATCTGTATTTTGTTCGTCGGGTTTCGTCAGGTTTCGTCGAATAGAGCTGCTCGAGCGGAGACGATCGAAACCGGAGGAGAGAGAAATATTCGAAGCAAAAATGAACGCACTATCAAATTTTTCGAAATGTCGACGTTTATAGCGTTAATTTGCTTCGTAAACCAGCGTAAGCCGTATCGATCGTACGTAGGTTGTTGTCGCGTGCTTCTAGAAGCGCGTCGAACTCGTTGATTCAACTTTTGCCCGCCGTTTCTCTGGGATAAAGGAAACGCGGCTCCGGCGACAGATCGTAATGTAATCAAAAACGCGCAGTTATTTGTTAATCCGCGTTCGTTTGAGCGACAAAAAGAATAAGACTTTCTCGCAAGTTACTCTACTTGGACGGAGCAAGTGCAACGAACGTTGCGAACTGTTGCAACGAGGCCAACCGAACGCAGATTCAAATTACCCGGTAATTACTCGGTTCTCGCAATCGTTAATTGGGATGTTCGTTTTTTACTTGTTTCGTATCTCGACGGTGAAATCGCTTGCTAAAAGGACAAACAGATATCGAATCAAACGACTGTTGCAAGATGCGTAAATGTTCTCAGCTAGAGACGACTGGTACATTCCAGTGAAACTGTTCTGGCGTCGACGTGTCCGATTCCGCCGACGACTGCCGATCGACGAGAAAAGGAGAGAAACCGCGTTCCGATATTTCCGATGCCACCGACGCGGAAAGCGTCGTCGAGCGTCAGGAAACGATCGTCTCGGTCGAACGGTTTTACGGAGAAACAACGTCCACCGACCGTTACCGAGGAAAATCAAATCGGAGAATTTGATGCCACGACCGCTGCAGATGCCGATAAGCTCTAAGAAGCGCGCGAGCAATTGTTGTACGTTGAAATTTGAATTCCAAGTTCGATGTTCCGTGCTAAGAGATATTTGAATCGGTTGCCGCGAGAATACGACGGAAACGAGGAAAGAACGAAACAAGTTTCACGTTCCGGAAGCCTTTGTTAGTCGACCGCAACTATCCTCGAAATTGACATATTGTGCACGGTCGAGGCCGGTTTGCACGCAGGATGATCCGATCTTCGATCTAGAAACGGATTTATTTGAGAAAATAGTCGCGACTAAACGGAACTGAAAATACGCGAGATTCGAACGAGATCGATTAGAAAGTGGAGAAGTCGACGGTGTTTCGCATCGCTCGATACCGAAGAGTCGAGTTTAATCTCGTCTCGTGCGTAAAATGCCTGCGATCAAACAATTAATAAAGAATAAATTAATCGGGAATTTAACGAATTTTGTGAAAATGGTACACGTAAGGCTTTTACTTTGAAAACCAAAGATTATCCTTTGACCAAAGCGTACTCGTATTCGGGTAATTTTTCGTAAAATTCGTAAAATTCGTAAAATTCGTAAAATTCGTAAAATTCCTACGTAATTGCTACGCGGAGGCCAAACGAATTTTACGCTCGAAGATGTTAAACGGTAAAGTCGTAAGTAACCGCGAAACGTATAACGAGATAAGATAAAAAAAGCGAGAAGAAAGAAAATTTTTCACACGATGGAAATCTTGACCGTCTATAGGTACGTAGTTGGGAGCAAAGTCCGCAGGATGCGCGCGGAGTCGCCTTTGCCTGGGCAATGTCGGCATTATCGCGCGCCGCTGCCTGGCAAAGTCCGAAGAAACGGTCCAACAGCGAACACGTTCCGATATAATACGAGCGGCAATTTGCCGTCTGCTGTAATTGTTCGCCGGCGCCGATGGTCGAGCGGAGACAGCGTTGGCAACTTGATAGTTTCTTCGCCAAGTTTGTCAGGTTTGCAGCGGACGTTGTAATAGTTATATGTGGGAGTATTTTGAAAAGATCGAGCTAGTAGCCGTGGTTTTCTCATCGCGCTACGAGCAGCCTCTTGTCAAATTATCGATATATTTGATTCTAATTTTACTTGATATCGACCGCACGCTGTGGCTTCTTATACGGATCTTTGTAATGTTTGTAATCTTTGTAAAGGCGATTGTCGCATTTACTACGGTACCCGGACAGAGATTCGTTTATGTTTGCGTATTTTTGCGCGTTTAAGATACACGTAAAGGCGCAATGACGCGCATACTGCAAACGTAGCGCGATTAAAGTTTCTACGATGCCATGACCGCAGCTACGTTTCTAATAAAAGGAGAGAATTCAATCTTAAAGACTACGGCGAGTGAAATTTCTCGCGATACGAATTTCGTTTGAACGTTATGTGCCTGTAACGATGCTATCGCGATGTTGCTCGTAGCCGGTGTAAACTACGATTTCGTTGCTCTTTGTCCGACGTTCGATGAAAACGAAACGTTCGATCGCACGCGCTTAATTTTATCCGTTCGCCGCGGGCCTTATCGCGTTAAACGAACGAGAGGGAAAAGACTTACCGATAGAGCATCCGCTCTTGACGATCAGCCTCCCGGTAAATCTTGTAATACATGGCGATCATGATGATGCCAGGCAGCCAGAAACTGACACTGGAGCTAATCACGGCATAGAGTTTGTTCACTTGGAACACGCACACGTCCGGAAAATTCCTTCTGAACTCGAGATGCTTTTCGGTGGTGTACCAGCCGGCGAAGATGGGCAGGAAGCTCATCACCGTCGGCGAGCACCAAACCACGCTCAGCATGGTGCTCAGTCGAAGATTCGTCATGATCAATGGATAGTCCAACGGTTGCACGATCGCGTAATATCGATCCACGCTGATGCAGCACAGATGAAGAATCGAAACGGTGCTGAAGAACACGTCGAGCGAGTTCCACACGTCGCACATGAAATAACCGAACAGCCATCTTCCGGACAGCTCGACCGACGCGTTGAACGTCATCGCGAAAATGGCCACCAACATGTCAGCCAACGCCAACGAGACCACGAAGTAATTGGTAATTACGCGAAGCTTCCTGTGCCTCATTACGGACACGATCACCAATAGATTGCCGAACAGAGCGCACAGAATGATGAAACCCATTACCATGGCTTTTACCGTTAGAAGAATCGCGTGTTCCAATTCGTGGCCATTTTCGTGTTCGTAGGCATTCGTGGAACGATTCGATGGACCGGTATCGACGATCGCGTTGGACAGATTCGACAGATCGGTCCTGTTGTTCGAATCCTCTTCCATCGTCTCGTTTAGTTCCATCTTTCTCGCGGCGGCTCCTCTCTTCTCCTGCCTTTCTCGCCACTTTTTCCCTTTTTTCCCTTTTTTCCCTTTTTTCCCTTTTTTCCCTTTTTTCCCTTTCTTCCCTTTCTTCCCTTTCTTCCCTTCGTCCGGTTACCGTGATCCGCGCCACTGCTCGACGCCCTCTTCCGCTGCTTCGACCGCCTCGTCCACGAGGTCACAACGCAGGTTCCGCCGGGCCATCGAAGGAAAACGGAAATCAAGTTTCCTTTAGCTCGTTAACGGACGATATCGGCAGGTGCGCGGGCTAAATATCGATGCAAGTTGCGTTGCGCGTTTCATCGTTCCCAGCCGGCCATTTTCCTGGGATAACGCGACTCGTAAGGACAGGGTCGTCCGATTCATCGGTGGATGCCGTTGGTTCGAGCAAGAGTCGTTTTATACGTGCTCGGCACCGAACCGAGAGACTCTCGAGGCGATTCGTTGGACAAGTTCCAGGCGGCACGTTGCACGATTCGATTTCGATTCTGTGGCTCACGCTGCTCGAGCGAGGACGAGACGAAGCACGGCTCCGTGCGATTTTTCCGCATCTTGAGAGTCTGAAATTGCAAAAGGCAATTGAAACTACGACGAAGCTATGCGCAAGCTCGGAGGAATTTCCTTTCTCGGATACGAGTCGGACGCGGTGTGTCAAATATTTGAAAGTAAACGCGTGCTTCGTCGCCATTATTGTAAATACGATACACATTATTGCAAATACGCCGTTTCCTCGGGTATTATTCAGTCTTGGATTTATATCTAAGTAGGATTTTCGTAATGATATCGATTCGACCCTTTTAGCCGACATGCGACCCAACAAAGACTCGAATAACACGCCAAACGCACATGCATAGCATGAATTTCACGTTTTAAATATCGTCGTACGTAATGCAATTATCGATATCTCCGTTTTTAGAGACGGTGCGATATGGTTATAGTTTTCCTACGTAACAGATGAACGAAATAAAATGTGCATAGCGTAACAAACGATATATATGTACGTAACCGAGAGATATTTATCGCGCCTTTATTTACCTTGTGTAAAAAGTCGGTAAATTTCATTTTGCTACTTTAAAAGACGTACGACAATATGTACAGGCACGATGTTCGAGTTAAACGCGTCTTCCTCTGTTTTACCGCGGAATCGATGTTTCGTCAAAGTTTTCTCGATCGAATTTCTTTGTTCCTAAGAATTAAGAAAATACGAGCTCGATACGGTACGCTGCTTGACGTAGAAGCGTCCGGGGCACGTGGAAGGGCAAGAAACGTATAAACAAGATTAAAAATATATTTAAAGAGTCGAGTCAACGTGGAAGATCATTGTAGACGATCGAGATCCGACGATGCGTCGTTCTTGGAAATCGAACGACGTTTCTATCATCTTTGTTACGAGAAATAATCACGTTTCGCGTCGATTCCTCTTATTCGCGATTGTACAATGTGAAGAATAACGAAAAATTATCGTACTGATAAAACGCGCGTATCCGTTGGTTTTGCAAAATTCGTACGTGCCTCGCCGTCGCGGAGAAAATTAAATTTCGAACGAAATGGGATTGCGAGGGAATTGGCTGGGACAATACCTCGACGAAATATGAATGATGAACGCTGATCGCGCGAGATGACCGATATGCAAAAATACGTTATAAAAAATGTTACAAAGATAGCTGCTCGTTTATTGCGAAGCGAAATAACTTGCTTGCAGGTAATTTACGATTTTTCAAAGTCATAGTCGTCGTAACGAAGATATTTGCACAAGGAATCCCGTGCGTTTCCAGCACTTACGCGTTACCTCGTTACCATCGCGGCTGATTTTACTACGCGTTTTACCTCGTCCAACGTATTTTTCCTTCGATCGTTTCTCTCGCTGAATGAACGATTCGTTGTATACTTGTTACGTACGTTCTTACTGTGCATTCTACTCCCGAAAGATATTTCCTTTTCCGTGATTTCGATCATCGCGTCAAATTAAAGACGAAACGCAATCGGTTTTGTCGATACGATATGTGCCAACGTTGTTACGTTGTACCGTTGTACAGAGTAAAGGAGGAAACGAAAAATAATAGCAGCAGACACGATAGATATAATTTTAGACGTAATGAATCAATTTTTCATCGAATCGCGGAGAGAAGCTTTTAAAAGTACCAACTATATTATCGGATAGCGATATTCTTAACGTTGCGGTAAGAAATCGAATTACGAGGAGAAAAGAATTAACGAAGCTTCCTACTACCTTTAGGCTTGTAAACGCAAGAATTTCTGACAAGTATTTCTAAAGGAAACTTTCAATGTTATTTTTATGAATTAAAATAGATAGGATTATCGGGGAGAAGCGAGTAAAAAAGTTGCGGCACAAAATTAACTCTAATCGAAGGAGAATTGCTCGCAAAGCCATATTTTCCTACGTTGAAGAGGAAAATAAGGTTGAAATCTTCTGGGAAATTAAAATGCATTCGCTGTTTTTTAGGAAGATGGCGGTAGAGGCGAGCAGAAACGAAACGAAAACAGCTTGATATCGCTCGAACGAGCTGCTTGATATTTCGAAATTTGTTTTCTTCGATCGAGCATTCGACTGTATTTTAATCGCAAAAGTTCGTTGAATTTCGAAATACATTCTTGCCGAAATAGTCCGCTAAATAATAACGTAATCGTTCGATATAACGCCGTAAAAGCTGCATACACGGATTTATTTTCCGTATTGCGAAACAATATACGTTCCTCCTTCGCGCCTATTTTCCTTAATTGCGGCGATATCGTTTATATTTTTCGTATTAATCGTTCCTATTGATAATTGGTTGCTTACGAACTTTTGTCGCGCTCCAACGCGACTCTTATCCTCTTCGGAACAGAGTTGGAAATTCTACGGCGATCATCGGTTTTTCCGATCGACTCGGCTGAAGCGGGAAATCTCGTTGGAAACGGACGCGCTCCTTGAAAAACAAGGCTCGACGACTACGCGATACGAGAAACATGCGACTTGGCGGCTAGCGATCGACTAGTCTGTGCGGATAAATAGGAATTCCAGCGTATAGATTATATAGATGGTTCGTTAGCGGATGGCGATGGAAAGGCAAGGGCGACGCCGCGAACCTTGCCAAAATTTATAGCCCTCTTAAAGTTCCAGCTGGCTAACTCGGCTGGAATAATTTCAAGATGCGAAGCAGAACGTTCGAGCATATATCCGTAGGTCGGAAACAAACGTGGTCGGGTCGAGCGAAGCCACGTCGTACAAAATTCTTTTCGATTTTGCTAAAGAAAGAGCGTTTCTCTTTCCGAGCTCTAACTTTGGCCCGTTCGTCGCTGTTCCGAACCTTCGTTCCATCGCGTCGAACCATTTCGCAAAGTTACCAGACACGTTCTGTTTGTGGAAGGGTACACGGCTGACGATTCCAATTACGTTGCGGACGCACGTGCCGATCTCTCTTGACCAACGATAAAGCCATAGTAATCCGAGTTCTAAATAAAACATTCGGGACGAGCAATTAACGCCGTTTTCTCTCGTTAGCGATATGGTTGGTTAAATAAACGGAGAAGCCTTATCCTGCTTCTAATTGTAGTTGGTATCGTATGGCGAGAGCGAAGGAATATAGCCGGGAAAAAGTGGAAGATGGGAAAAAAGGAATAAGAGAGGAAAATGCGCTGCCGCGTGCTATGGTCGAACGGATTAACTTAATTAACGAATCACGGCCCTTGACGCGACCAACTCGCGGTCCAACTCGTTAAGCGCAACAGTGTAAGTGGCGTTAGTAACGGCAAAGTGTAAACAACCTCGAACTAGATCTGCTCCGGTCCTCTGGCCTTCCCCGAGAGCGCAAACCTGTGACCCCCTTCTACGTAGAATCACCATTTGTGCCCGATTTATGCACGACTTATGCACGGCTTATGCACGGCTTATGCACGGCTTATGCGCGGCTTATGCGCGGCTTATGCACGGCTTATGCACGGCTTATGCACGGTTCGTGCACGATTATGCACGCTTCTACATATGTATACACATCGAGCGTATAGCAAGCAATAAATCGATTTATTCGTATCGTTTGTCCGACAAAAATTCCCAAAGACACTCGTACATTTTCCTAACTTTATCGTTGTAAAATTTCTACGCGTTTTTCGACGTACTTTTCAACAGGCGCGAGAGTTTATGCTCTGACGCGATGCTTTGGTCTACCGTATTTTACGTAGATGCGGGCCATGTCGATATTTTCTCGCGTGCAAGTATCGAGCATCGGATTTACCTTTCCATTCGAAAAAATATCGACGAATTTACCAAGAAACTTGTGTACAAATTTGATGTATATTGGAAAAATTTAGTCTCGAATCGCCTCCGTTTTACGAGGAACCTCTACAATGCCGGACGTATGCCGCGCTTATACTACTGGCGTTCGAAGGAGGAAGACGTTGGTCGTTCTTTCGCGAAACGTTCGTGAATCGAGCGGACTAAGACGTCGACGTCGAAGTCGAAGTCGAAGTCGAAGTCGAAGTCGAAACGTTCGTTCGTCTCGTAACGCGTTTATGACGCGCGTATTCCGCGTTCTTCCTCCTTTGATCGTCTTGTTCGCATCGTCGAGAATATAGGAATTTGGAAACGTGCTTTCGTTCTATTTTCGCGAGTTCCTCGCGCACCTGCGATTCCAACGACCTCGGTTCCGTCTTCTCTTCCGTCGTCACGGTTTCCGTCTCCTCTCGGCTCTACTTGATTACTTTCGCTACGTAGACCTTTTTACGAAGAGGAACGGAACGGCCAGCAGTTTGTACCGAAAATAGAGAAAGAAGTAGCGGAGACGCGTCGTATTGGGTGAACGATCGGTGATCGATGATATCGAGAGAGAGAGAGAGAGAGAGAGAGAGAGAGAGAGAGCTGTTGCGCTGCAGAGGAGGATTCGACCGAAATACGAACGAGACTCGGGAAAAGAAGCGAAATCGAATAACGTATGGAAAAATTCGAAACGAGAAATGAAACTAACTTTTCGAAGAGAAGGGCAGCTCGCGTAAAATGGCATGGAGTTCTATGTTCGTATATATACGTATAACCTGTAACAACGAATAAGTAACAGTGAAAATAGTAGTAAAACAACGAAAATGTAATTTAAAAATCAGTGTACCGAAATCTCTTCTTTTTCTCGCATTGTCGCGTCGAGTTTGCAAATCGTATAGGAACAATTCGTAATTACCGTGACCGCTTGCAGGCTAAAACCGATCAAAATGTGCAAAGACCGTTTTAACGCGGATTTGATCGTCAAAGTATCGAATTTTAAAATCTCTCTTGCGTAAAAAGAAACACCGTATAGCGTACATATACTACAGGTTTTCGCAAATAGAAATTTTCTACAAACGTAAAAACATTCGCGATGTACTTGCCTGCCGCGCTTTCTCCATCGTTGATCCGCATACGCAACTATAGCGATCGTAAAGAATAAAATCATCGGATCGTCGATTTACGTCTGTAATTTCGGGACGAAGACAGTCTCGTTAAAAACAAGTAAATCTCCGGCATCTCCGCGAGCGATGAAAATATTCGATTCGATCGATGCTCGAGGGAATGCAATATTCAACGCGAATCGGATAACGGGTAGACGCGTAGAAAGGTAAACGGTTTACCTCGGGGTTCCACAGGTGCTGTGATTCCCGCCGCGTATCGTGCGTCATCGTATCCGACGGGAAATTCTCGTTTCGACTCGCTCTCGAAACGTCCATCTATTTCCGGTCGACGTTTCGTTGACGGACTCTTCGATCGCCCATATCGTTTGCAAAATATCGCACAAACACTCCTCCAACTGCTTTCTGTCTCGCTTTTAATCGACTTTGCGAGAATTTCTACGAAACACTTTGTTCTATCGCACTTTTTAACAGGATTTCTTGGACGAGCCTCTTCGATTCTTTATCTAGATTCCGATCAATCGCTCCGACCTTTGTCGCTTGCTAGAACAAACCCCTCTCTTCTGTTTTTCGTTGTTCCCTCCTTTTCTTCTGTTTTTCTTTTTTCTTTTTCTTTTTCTTTTTCTTCTTCTTTTTGAAGCAAAGGATTATGTATCGGTATATCCGGTCGATCGAATCTAGTTCAAGCAGACACCGAACGAACCACGTCACAGAGTAATAAAATTCTTTCTTCAAAACGTAAACTTTGAACGCCTGTTTTTAAAACGTCTCGGTTTATTTGCTCCAAGGATCGTTGGTTCGGGAACGCGGGTCCTCGATCAACATCGAACGAGATGACGAACGAGATGACGAACGAGATGACGAACGAGATGACGAACGAGATTGCGCATCGCGATTACGTTATTCGCGGAAACGATCCGACTTACGTCCAACGAAACCAATTTATGATACAACTGACTAACACGGCAGCGTATCCGGTAACCGAGCCGCGATTCCGCGACCCAGCAGCGGCGAGGCACTGCCCCGAGACTGCCTCGCGCCGCGAAACTCGAAGCACCCTTGCGTGCTCGGGATTTAGCGAATCACACTGCAACTGCGGTTAAAGTCTACCTCGCTAGCGGCGGTTCCACGAGTCGCTCGTACCACTGAAACAGCGGCCGAACTCGGCCACGTGTTTCCAATCTCCTCGGCTGCCCTTGCGACTCGTTTCAACGAGCCATCGTAACTATCCGCGGCGGGTCCGACCAAAGATCCAGCGGTCCAGCGCCGAACAAGAATTTTTCATCGAAAAGAATTCTGCGTGGCTGTCGCGGCCGAAAGTGGGATCGGTCGGTTGAACCTGCCTCGATCAGGCACGATCGCGAAATTGGCACGGCAATCGATAAACGACTGTTTGGTCGCGTCGGTTGGTCCGGTTCGAAGAGGGAGAAAAGATCGCCGGGACCGTTGCAAGAAGACGCGAAGACACGTGACGCTAACGATGTCGATAACGGACCTGGTACTCGTTGGGACGATCGATTCGACGAACACGAGGTCGGTGGTGGTGGCGGTTCGAACGACGAGAGAACGGTTGGCGCGAGGAACGACGATCCGAGGCCGAGGATTTTGTTTACACGGCACGAGATGGATCGGCGATGGCGGAACGCGACGAGGCCGTGCGCGTCCGTTCGGACGGCTTGCGAGACCGCGATGAACTGTGGGCGCACGGGTTTCCCGCTTTCCGCTAGTCTCCGCTAGGCTGGCGGCAGCACCAGGGGAGTCCGCACCTTGGCATCCCCTGCGCGGACGCCACCCTCGCCTGCCCACCCCCTAGCCACACGGAACGCGACACGCTCGCGCCGGGTTTTCGGCTGGCACGATCGCTACGAAACGGCTTCTGGGACACGAGCCGACCGACTTTACCATCCTACCCTGCGCGCATCCCTGTGCTTCTTCCAACAGCCACGTCCATTCTAGGGATAAATTCCCCGGGAATTTCGTAGAAGAAGGGGGGACGACGAAGTTGGAAATTAGTCGAGTTCCGGTTCTGCCAGCCTCGTCCGATTATCGGAGGGGCGCGGTTGACTTTTTATACGATTACTCGGGAAAGCAGCGAGCAGAGAAAAGTCACGCCATTGCTCTTAACGGCGATCGAAAAGATTTACAACCCCGTGTGGGCGTACGCGCGTAGCTTTTACGTCGATCGTGAAAGAGGATTGTCTCCGGTATAGGATATACCTATATATATATATATATATATATATATATATATATATATATATATAAAATCGGTAAGCTTTCGTCATATCGGAGGATTTCGAATTTTCAACGGCTTTGCAAAAGTTTGTTTTTGCGAACAATTTTTCCGATTCGCGGCGGTATTTTATTTCCCAGGAGATGCAACTTTAATCTCCAGCGTTCTCCGCTAACGAAATACGTTGGATCGAAATTTTTACGAACCTTTCGACAACGACGAAGCAAACTCTAATGACGATTCGAGCGACTCCAATTCGGGAAAATCTAATTACTCTGGTAATTTCTCTTCGCGCGAAAGAAAGATTCCTCCTTTCGTCGGAATCGTCGCGAATTTGCCCGATACTCGCTGCGCTTCCATCGATTTCGAGGAAGCCGAAAGAAACTCGATATCGACTTTGGCGACGGAAAGGATGCTGCTCGCTTTCGAAAAGGGTTATTAGCTACCGGTCTGTCGCGGTCGGTCTTTTATGGCCGAGGTTTACTCGTGCGACGAATCGTTATTGGTTTTGAACGCGTTTATAGCAATTTATAGCAACGCGTCGGCCATCGTTCGAGGATCGCTCGATCGATTTTCATCTACTTTCCGCGAGAAACGTTTCTTCGTCTCGGACGAGCCGGCAAACCTCGCATGGATAAAACTGCTGTTGGCGGGATCCGTCGCGAATGACCTCAGCCTTTGCATATGTCATCGAGGTCGTCTATCGTAGAAGAGTCTATCGTATCCAGGGTTGCTGTGGCTGGTTGTCCGTCAAAACGGAAAAACTAGTTCTTCAGAGCCTTGCTGAATTCTTATTTCTAGTTCCTTATACCGATGTTTCGTCTCCCTTCTTCCATCGATTTTGCCATTTTTTCTTTGCGTATAACAGGAATTTAGTTCTTAACGAAAAGTTGTTCCGCTCTACAGCAGAATGCGTGATCGCGACGGTAACGTTTCCAGGATACCCAACTCTGCTGTACGTTTGATAAAATTTCTATATACGTTTGGAAAAGAAAGGAAAAAGGGGGGAAAGTTGCAATTTTTCGTTGGAGAAAGATTTGGCGAGATAGATGGAAAGGGCGTAGTGGCGATTGTCCGAGAAAAGTCTACTGAGAAAAGTCGGCTGCAACCTGTTACTCGAGATAATCGAGCCTTCGCTGTAATTTTCATTCGACGATAAATCGGATCGAAATATCGAAATAGATGGTCCGATGGCGGTTCGCGAGACTCGCGGTATTTTTCCAGTCGCGTCTACGTCCGATCGAGCGAACGTTCGAACGGGACGTGTTGGGAAAATGAAAAATCGAAGGCGAAGATCCCGGAGACTCGGCCGAGTTCGTCTCTCTTGCTCTCTTTCGTTCCGTTCGCGATCGAGTAATCGACCGGTAGTCGAAATTCGATACGACGAAATTGGCAGAAATCGCTAAATGTGATGCGTAATTACTTGGAAATTCCTTTACGATATCTCGAAATACAAAGTGGAAAATGTATAAAGAAAGGAAAGATCGATCAGCCAGCGAATCGGGTTTGCGTGATCTTCTGGTCGCTGTGATAATTGCCGGCCGTAATAAAAGATCGGCTGCCTGTTATCCGTTGCCTGTTTATCGAGCAAACGTGCGAGCGATAAAGACAGATCGGTGAGAAGAATGGTCGGAAACGTTCGATATTTATGTAGAAATTGTCGTGTACGTTCGAGAGTTTGGTAGACCTCGCCTCGTTGTTTACGCGGCAAGTAAGCTGCCTCTACGACCACGTCTATCGTTACGAGATCCGCGACTTTGTAACTTAATTAGACATTCCGCGGTATAATACGAGACACGCGGCAATTACATAACACGTTCGCAGAAATTGCGTAATTTGTTTAACAAAAGCTGAAACGTATCCACCGGACGAGATACCAAAGATATCGTCTTATTCTCCTACTAAGAGAGAAACACGGACGAGAGACGTTACGAGCCGTTCGATTCGCTCCGTCTCGAACTTACCTATCGAGGAACGAGAAAACTACGATAAAATCTGCGCGGTAACAAGGAATAGGCGGAAGAGAACAAAAGGGAAATGGCCGACGTGTTGCAAAATTATTACACGGTTCGTAATTCCTAATTCATCGACTCGGTGGCAATTTCTGCTGGCAGGGTGGATCGAATGGAGGCTCGTTAAACTTGGACAAAGGCACGATGCAAAATGGATGTATGCGGGCGTATAGTCGTATCACGAGTCATTTATCAATTCGAATTACTCGCAGAGTAGAGTTTCGTGCGAGTCTGTTGAATTTGTCGCAACTTGTACATCGATTTCCTTCCAACTAGGTATAATATCGGTGGAGCAAAACGAACAACGACTGTAAAAACTCTGCAACGTTATTCCACCAGACACGTCTGACAAGCTTTCAAACTCGATTTTTTCAAACACCAAGTGGCTTTGTTATTTCCTCTTTCGTTTCCTTTTCGTTTCATTCTCCTCTTATCTTAAACCGTAGAATCCGCCGCCTGCCTTTAGTACAGATTGGCAAATATCGGGTTTCTCGGCCGCGAGATCCAAATCCAACAAATTATGTTGTTATTGATCGCCGTTCAGAAAGAATTTGCACGTCTCTGTAAATTGGTCAATTTGTAAATTGTAAATCTGGTAAATTGTAAATCTGGTAAGTTGTAAATCTGGTAAATTGTAAATCTGGTAAGTTGTAAATCTGGTAAATTGTAGGACGCGACCTCGTTCGTTTTCCAAAATGGCTCTGTAGCGCTATTCGATAAATATCGACAAACAACGAGCATCGGGCTTTCACGAGGCACGATCAATGGAATAAGTTTTTTCGACTGTAAAATATCGAATCGACTATCGGCGGCGCGTAAAAGCGGGCCGAGGGCAAGGGCTTGATTATCGCGTTATCGCGCTAATTGAACAATCTCCAGCACCGGTCGATCGAGAGAATCATCCTATGTTCGCCGATCGAAAAACAGAGTAAATCGTTGTATTAGTGAGAAAGAAGAGAGAGGGTGAAACGACGCGATGGGTTGGAGAATCGAGTTGGGAAACCACTCGGGAATTAGGTTGCCGCGCCTCGCCGCGCCTCGCCGCGCCTCGCCGCGCCGGTGTGAACGGTGGGCCATCGTTAAAACGACAGTAATTACGAAGGTCTGCAGGATCGCTAGGAAACAGCGTTCGTGGAGTGGACGAACGATTGGCGAGCATGGAAAGATCGACTGATTCTCAAAGCTTACGTAACGTCGCGGCTTTAATTAAACCGAAGCGACGTTTCACGCCGAACGAAAGAATCGTCGTTCCGGTTGTTTCGCTGGCGACTATCGATAATGAGAGAGAGTTAGATACTCGTACGGGTATCTGCTGCGTATATCCGTTACTAACAATAAGTAGCGGAATTTAATGCTACGTAGGCAAACTAGGTCGTTGACGACACTTTCGCCAAGTTTAATTTTAATGAACTTGCAAATGATATATATATATATATATATATATATATATATATATATATATATATATCATTTGAGAGAGAGAGAGGGAGAGAGAGGGAGAGGGAGAGAGAGAGAGAGAGAGAGAGAGAAAAAGTCAAATTTTGAAAACCTTCGTAAGGAAATAAAAATACGAATCAAGACGTTAAATCGATGGCTTGATAGAATGACAGATTCCTCTTCTTTAAGCTTTCTCATAATCCAGTTTATTAAGTGCTCCTGTATTCGCGCAGTACCATTATATAAACTCTATTTACATGGATATATTTGTACGGAAATATGACACAAAGGAATCCACAACGAGCTTATTCCATAGAAATTAAAATTGCGAATCTCGTCGAGTGACCACATTTTTCTTCTTTTCCCCTATTAAAGCGACGAGACGCTTGTCGTTCGTCGTTTACCACCCTTGGTAATTAACCGCTCGATAAGGATAATTAAGGTCCGTGACACTTGAAAAGATCACTCTGTTACAACATCATAATATCGATACAATATACTATTGCCAATTACGAGTATGATAAAGCGGCGCAAGCATCGAACCGAAGGTAGAGTCCATATATTTAATTAACGATTCGTGCGTCCAATTCTTGAAAAATGTCTAACTGTTTACACGTTAAATTTTAGGATTTTTGAATCTTTTAAACTGTAATGCTCTGTGTGTGTGTGTGCTGTGTGCTGTGTGCTGTGTGCTGTGTGCTGTGTGCTGTGTGCTGTGTAATTATACAGAAATACGTGTATTTTACACACGCACGCACGCACGCACGCACACACATACATCTTTGCAGCGATATCAAATGCTAAGTTAATTTCCAACAGAGGCTATTCTCCTCAAGTAAGAATGTGTAATTCTTAAGAAGAATCGACTTTAAAGTTCTACGCACAATTTAGGAAGACTTTCGAAGGTTTAAACGACTGCTAAACTTGGCGTTTGAAAGTACGCGAAACGTGATTTGCAATATCGACGTGGTATTCGCCGTTAATAAGTTCCCGACAATGCAGTTTGCATCGTCCCGTTAGTCGTTTCTTATACAATACTGATAAAACCAACCAAACGACACAATCGTGGCTTGGACAATGGCTGTACGATAGAAGAAAGAAGAACGGTGGGAAAATAAGAAAGAAAAGTAAAATATCAAAACAGCCAACAAACGTTTTACAACAACAACGAGGGCAACGATTCGCTGCATTTGATATTTGGCTTTACGTAAGTCGTTGATCGTCTTACGTAAGTACTTACATCGATTACATTACAACGAGCATGTATCGTGAGATTGTCTTTCTTCGCGGTCATTGCACACAGTTAGTCGAATAGTTTCTCGCTAGAACGGTTAAGCACGAGTAACAAAATGTACAACATCGAAAGATCGTTTTGGTCAACAAACGTGCTTGCAGACGGTAGTACTGTAATAAAGTCACAGTCAACGGTTTTCCTGACAAAACGGTTTCAATACGGAATCGCGCGTTTTTTGTAACAAAAAAAAGAAGAAGAAAAAAGTAAAAGAAAGAAAGAAAGAAAGAAAAAAGAAAGAAAATGTAAACGCTTAAAATACAAAAATCCCTAATTACACGACCTTCGATGATCGTCCCGTAAAAATTGATCTCTCGACGCAACAAATATTATTAACCATACCGTCGATTTTTAACGGAAAATTGTAGCTTTAAAGATGCAAACGTTTTTGTCGCATCCAAGGATCGATTTGAAGACGTGATCTACTATGTACGTATCAGAGATTTCCAAATGAGATCGTTAATCAAAAACGCTTCGCGCGTATGATCGTCGGGATCCAAGGGCATAAAGCAACGAAAACTTGATTGATCCATCTCGGTAATTCTTATTACGGATTTAATATTGTTGATGATGATAATAATAATAATGATGATGATGATAATAATAATAATAATAATAATAATAATAATAATAATAATAATGATGATGACGATGATGATGATGACGATGACGACGACGATGATGATGACAAAGACGATGATAATGATATTAATAATAATAATAATAATAATAATAATAGTAATAGTAATAATAATAGTAATAGTAATAGTAATAGTAGTAGTAGTAATAATAATAATAATGATAGTAACATAATATAATATATAATATAGTATGATCATCATAGCAATTATAATAATAAATCGTCATTTAGAATTATTGTACATCGATATATTATATATTTAATATAATCTATTTGATATATTCTATATTAATATAAACTTCTATCTGATTTCAATTAAATTCTTAAATCTTTATATCCATTTTTTTCTTTTATCACCTGCCGAGAGTAAATTCTGGCAACACGGGCGAAAAACACTTACATGTTAACGAGGGGAAAGAAAATACACCACCAGAGCGTCTTTTTTGTTTTCATTTTGTTGATCTCCTTTTTACATCGTAATTCCACCGTACGTAACGCCGTGTCCCGAGAATGTTTCATCTTTTCTCACTTGCATAGATAAAAGATAATCACCTACTACTCTTAACGCTTAAATTCGCGTAAATGAGACCGCAATGAAAAAGAGGAAATAAAAAAGATAAAGAACAAACGGAAGAAAAGGTACAAGTACAACAATGACGACAGAATCGTTACTCAATCGACACGGTGTTACTTCGTTAAACATTTGCTTTTTCTTCTAATTTTATTTTTTGCAATTGACTTGTGAAATATTCTTCTTTCTATCCGAACGTCCGTATCCTGCCCTTCGGATAATCACGCGATAGTTAAATCACATGCTGAGCCTGTGATTAGAAAAAACGACGGTGCTAAAAAGGACTAGAGGCTACATTAGAATTAGTAAAAACGAGACTAAACTTTAAGCGATACCACATGTGTAATAATAACACGTTTTCATAAAGAAACGTTATCATTTCCCTCTTACGATTTTTTGTACTTTTTTGATTAGGGTTCGTTATTTGGCCGAGCTAGTTACCATTAAATCTTTGTCCATTCGCGAATACCTCGTATTACAGTATATGTGTATATACATATACATATACAGTGTATATAATTATGTATTATATACACTCACACACACCAGGCATATAATTTGGTACTTAAATAGTACTACTTGTTTCTCTCTTCTCATATTCGCTTTTTCCTTTTTACCTTGTTTTATAAAAGTTCTATTTTACTGCTACGTTCGTGATGACCACGCACCATGCGTTTCATCGCTCCACTCGCACAATATCGCTCTTTTTTTATTATACTTTTATCTCCTTCTTCGCATTCTTCATTCTCGTCTTCGTTTTCTTCTTCGTTTTCTTCTTCGTTTTCTTCTTCGTTTCCTTCTTCTCTTTACTCCTCTTCCTTTCGTTATATGCTTCTTTTTCTTTCTTTTTTTTCTTTTTTTTTCTTTTTTTTTTTTCATTTCCGTCCACGCAAAAGAAAGTACAGCTTAATTGATACTTTATTTACGTTTACGCATACCGGAAGCGGCCACGGAAAAACTACAACGCTCCGCTCTGCCTCTAGCCAGAGAAAAGTGTCGCTGCTACTCGACTTCGTCGCCGTCTCACATTTACATTAACATTAACACAGCTCAGAGTTAACAAATGATCGAAGGACGATTACAGAATTATTTATCCGGCCCTTAGGTTTATTACTTATCTTTAAAAATCACATGATCCGTACCAGAATCTTCGAGTACTTTCGCACGTACGATCAGACAAAATGTGTGACCAATGACCTTTACAAATATCTACTTTATATTCTTCGTCGAATATCTTTTTTCTTTTTTCCTTTCTTTTCCTTTTTTTTTCTTTTTTCTCTTTTTCGTACAACTAACAAACGAGAATCCTTTTATCCTTAATTCCTTTACTTCCTATAAATATAATAACACCGATGTATTTTGCACAATTTGTATGTGACACACTTCGAGAAAACAACCAAAAAACAAGTTATCAATGCTCTCTGCATTGAATCTGCTTAGTTATAACTTAAACGTGATTTCCTTTTTTACCCCATTATGAATTTTAAATCCGAAACATACAATTATTCGTACATATTTTAACGGTGAGATAGAGACCAAATCTTTATCTCTCAAAGTGTTTAACGAGATCACAAACTGGATCCAGATCTATCGAAACTGACACACAGAAGCGGAAGAATATCTACCATACATATTTCGAACGTTTATCGTTTCTCAGCTTCGAGCCTACTACCAATTACTAACTCCAAGAAACTCAGAGAGATTACAATGGAATTGCTTGCTAATGTTAAAAGTGCTGACATGCTGACTGTTACGTTTTCCCCTTTAAATAATGAACATAAACTTACGCTAATTATATATAAGCGTTCGAAACTAAGAACTCTGTCTTGATGTTGGATTTCTCAAATTTTTGTAATACAATTACTTACAGATGACTTTTCACGCTATTGGTGGTTATCGAATAACGTTAAGACGTGAATCTGTGATTATGTAGGTATTATGTAGGCATTATGTAGGCTTCGCTATTCGTGAACATGAGTGCAATCAAAAGGAGACTAAGGTAGACTTGATGTTTTGGAAGGTAAATTATAACCTACGCTTGGTCGCCGCATGTTGAAGGAACTCTTATTTATGTTAGGGACACAACAGTTTAATAACTTTCTAGTTATAAACATATTGTGAAGATTAATATTACATATTCTCGGTAATAATCAACTTATTAAATGAGAAAACTAACTCTAATAGAAACGATATTAGCTGTAACAAAAATTTCACTCGTTAACTTACTGCTTTGATACCCAGAATCGCACTTTGGCAACGAAACTACTTATTGCGCAGTCTCCTGATTAAATAACAATAGAATAATACAGCAACTACTTGTAAAGATGAATGAACATCCGATATAATTAAATAGTACGAATCGATGGAATTTTAGACGTTCAGTGAGTGGTTCGGTGGTTCGGTGACCGATATTAATCTACAAAGATCGTTTAAAAATGATACATTGCCAATGAATGCGTGTCTTATAACATTCATACGCTTCTTCCTGCTGTATTCAGAAAGCTGCGAATCTCTGAGATCTTGCGTCACAATTAGTTTTAGGGAAATTATAGAAAAAGTCTTCTCGGTCGAATTTCGATAACTTAAACGATTCCACCTTGTTATTCATCTTCTGTGTCTCCGTCGCTACTGTAATCTTGTAAAACTGCTGGTCTCAAAAAGGGTGCGTTGTTAGTTTGACTGTAAAGACGAAAATTAATTTACATCTATGCATAGATCGAAATTCGAATCGAGCAAACGACGTTTAAAGAAAGGAATAAAGTCACTCACGCGAGTCTCCGATAATGATTTAGCCATTCTTCTAGCATTTGTGCCACTAATAAGGGTCTTTTGTGTAGTTTTTGTTGCGCAACAAGAATACCACCTTCGGTCCTGCATACATCGAGCCATTCCTTTAAAATGGATTCTTCTCGGCCTACTTCTTCTAGACTCAAAAAATGTATTGGTAAAAGTTTATGTTCTCGGTCCATTAAAGGCATGAATGTGGTCTGCATCTGTATTTGCAGCTGTTGAAGCGGACCGTTACCACCACCCAAGCCTACACCGCCATGAGACGAAAGAGGTGGTATTCTAGACGATGTGTACGGCTCGATGGGAACTAGAGCTGTGAAATGACCACGTGTGTAACCCAAAGCAATAGGTGAGCGAATACAAAACGAAGGTTCCCATAAAAGTGGAAGATAAACACCTTCGAATCTTGCATAACCTGTATTAAATTGTATTATTTAATTTACGTAATAATCTCATGAATAATGTTACTTTCGTCGCAATGAATACTTACCTATATCTTCTCCCCTGAAACTTTTGACGTATTTAACCCCATAAACAATAATAGGTCGCCTTAAAATATGGGCAAGAGCGAATACATGTAACTGTTCTAGAGCGCTTCCTGGTTGAGCAGCTGTTGCTAATAAGCTTTCCCAATCTTCTTGCCATTGAGTCTCTTCTAATGTAAAATCCAACATTCTAGATGCTTGAGACGCTTCGTATTCTCTCCATCGAGGGTAAAAACTAGATTAATAGAAATACACGTGTTGTTATGACATTTGTAAAACAACGTATAAAAAATATTGACGTAACAATTGCTTACAATTGACCAGCTTGTTGTAAAGTATCGGCAAGAGCTCTTCTTAAAGCATTATCTCGATCAAAAACACCCCAAGTAGCTTGCATAGCCGAATCTAATAAACAATCTCCGGCGGATCTATTCCAAAGTGCGTGTAAACGACTTCCTAAACGTTCGGTAATTTCTAAAGACCAATTTAACGCTGGTGGTTCTCCGCCACCACCTTCTAATTGTTGTTGAGCTTCTTTATCTAATAACTCTTCCAACATCTGTTCTTGCACTATACTTGGTAAATCTTCAACCTAATAAGTAATTTTATCCTTAAATATTATTTATGTAACCTACGTTATATCTAGAAATCGATATCTTTAACGGACTAATATCTCTAATATCCCATAATATCCCAAAGAAAGAATTATATTGTTATAGTAACCTCAGCAGGCAAAGCAAACGTAGCTATATCAGTGACAAAATAACATGGGAAAGAACCCTTGCGTAACCGGATACTATTAGTGACATGTCTGCGAATTTGAGCAGCCAAATCTGGTGCAACATAACTTGGTACTCTTTTTACTCCAGATCCAGAACCCTCAATTTGTGATAATAATGTTGCTAGTATATCCTCTCTTTGAAATCTGTCAAAAGTATAATAAAATTGTGTAAAGAACAATTTGGAAACTGTGTCTTTCTCAATGATAGTTGATTTACTTTGCTACACGTGTAATGAACAAGTTGAAACATCGCCAAAGAATATATACGCTCATGTAATTATATAAAATAAGCTAAAATAGCTTCATAAAGAAATCCTTTGTCAAAAATTACTTCCCACAGACCTAATAGCTAAATGTACTAAGGTATGTCCAACATCAAAAGCACTACTTCTATTTAGAAGCAGAACTTCTGAATGCGTCAATTGACGAGCAGGATCACCACCACTTGCCAAATAAGCTTCAACAGGAGCATTGTCACCTTCCACAATGCCAAGACACGCATTTAACCAGCACCAATCAGTATGACGCCTTAACTGTTTTAGTCTACGCTCATAGTCACAATTATTAGGGGATTGAGGAGTTGACAAATTGTCATTTCTGCTATCAGGATATCTATGTGAATTCCTACAATATAAGAAAACTTATAATAAACTTCAATTATCTCGCTAATTCTACCAATCAAATTCTGATTAATAATCAATCATTCTCAACAAATGTGAAAAATAAATTTACCTTCGTCCCACAGCCAAATTCTCATCCCTCTGGGTTTGATGAATATAAGGTGCATGAGGTGGAGAAGGTAAGTTACGCTGGCTATGATCCCTTTCTGGGCTTGGTAAAATAATACCCATGTTATTGGTTGTTCTGTCTCTTTTATCTTTTTCTTTAGGATTACCACACATCACACACTTCGTGGCTTTCGGCCAATTTTCATAAGTACACACAAGACAAGACCACTTCTCGGGATGTAAATTTGCTTGTAAGTTATAATATCTTTCTGGGTGTAAGTTTATTGGAGGAGGATTTGATCCTGAGTTTGGCGGTGGATCTCCTAGCCTAAGAGGTGCCAGGTGTTCGTGCAAATTCGAGGCTATGGAGTGTATTGACTGATTGAGACCTGTAGGTTTCCTATTTCCACACTGAACACAACGTGTGGTATTTTGATAATTAAGATAGGTACACATTGCACAAGACCACTTTCCCAATGGTACATTTTGAGAACTAAGATTGTAAGAATCTGTTGGACTTAAATGAGTTACTGGACCAGATGCGACGTTTGATCCAGACCTTTGTGGACTTGGATCTCGTAGGCGATAGATATCCTCCCCTAATAAAGGCTTGGCACCTCTGCACATTGTGCATTTCAATGATGAAGGCCAATTCTCGTATGTACAATATTCACATGTCCATTTCGACTCCTGTTCTTCAAGCCTGCTATTCATTTTCTCTATATGGCCCTTTATTGTGTGAATATTATTGTCTTTAATGCATAGACAATGTGATGTTCATACACTACTTAAAAATATTTATAAAGCATAAATGTGGTGTCAAAAGTTATATTAAATACTTGTTAAATCGTTATTGCATGTAATAAAATTTTTCATATTTTGTGTCATAAAATGTGACGCAAAGATAATTTCCATAAATATTAGTGATATTATGTACTTGTCATAAAATGAAGTTCATGTCATATGGTAAACATGTTGATCATATGTAGGAAAATAAAAGCTGCCACAGTAATGTAAATGTAGACAGCTACCAAAATCTGCAAAGAAAAAAGAAAAGGTATGACTAATGAAGAAAAGAACATGATGTGTATAAACAAATGTATATAACATTAAACGAAATCAAGCATTGTCAACTTTATTAACAAAGATAATTTCGTAATCTTAACACAAGGATACACATCCGCAAAATAACATAAGGTAAGAAAAAAACTAATTAAGAGCTCCTTTATTTACACTGGATAGACATTAATCACATACAAATAATATATATGGTAAGAATAATGACAGTGTGCGAACGAATGTTTCTAGGGAAGCGTGACATTGAATTCGTTGGCGAAGCTAAGCGTTTCAAAACCAAAACGCGGTAAACTGTAATCGAAGTTTAAAATGTGACTGACCTCTGTGAGCTTTTATGTCGTGCAAGCGTCGCGTCAAGGATAAACGTGAATACAATATCCGAAACAAAGCAAAGCTTATAACACGTGGTAGATCGGAATTGGGGCTACCTGGCGAAAGTCGAGCCTGGTGTCCCGAAAGTTGGTGTCACGCGCGAATAAGCTCCATCGAAGTACTATGCATCGGTCGATCGCTGCGAAAGTGACGTGAGGACAGTCGTCGATCCGCAGGAATCACACACTATGGCCAGCAGCCCACTTTAATTGCATTTAAACAATAGAAAAGGTTAAGACGCACAGTCGCGTGATAAATTTTTCGCGAGGACGAAAGCCCGCGTCTTCTCTATTTGCGTTAAAATCCAAGTACAATCTTCTTCCCCACCGACGAAGACCCGAGGCACGTCACTCGTCGAACGGGTGAAACGCGACGAGTGAAACGAAACGAGAAACCTTTCTCTGCACTCACTCACTCCTCCAAAACAGACGCGCTATCTTTCTCGCGGCTGCACTTTGCGCCTCTTTTCTTTTTACGAATCAAACGCAGTCATGATGTTTTCCTACGATACTGGCATGCAAAACTGCGGACTTCGTTGAGAAAATAGGTTTTGACAATCATCCGCAAACAGATGTCAGTGCTACCAACGTCACTTCATCTGCAAAAACTCGACATTTCACGTAGTTACGTCACGCGGTTCATCCACGGGCATCCTAACCGCAACCCGCTCATTTCTCTCAAATTAACCCGTTCGCGAAGGTGATTAACACATGTACGCGAATAATTTCCTCGTAAAATATTACAAATAGTTCCGAATATTTTCTATTATGGTTATACTGATAATATCATGTCAGCTTCCGGTTTTTAAGATGCACTACGAGCTTTTCTTTCTTTCGTTTTTGGATTTTGTACCGATTTCAAAGCGTTCTATTACTCTTCTGGCGTATAAAAATATGTAAATTCACCAAGATATGAATATTATAGAAGCAGTCGTTGAGTGGCATAATTATGGTATAGAATAGTCATAATAAACCATTCGTTCACGCAATGCACACGGGAAGCTATTTTTTATTTATAAATATCCTGGGCTAAGCGCCAAATGGGGCTTAGCCTAGACACCTATCCTTGACATTTGATTAAGTAAGACCATTACCATACGCGAAATACATTTAACGCGGAACAAAACAATTATATTTACTTTTTACAGTTTACATACCCTGTTCGTGAAACTTACGTTTCTTCGGATATCGTCTGCTAAACGACCAATGACGTCACGGTGTAACAGCTGAAAATTGGTAACATAGCGGTATCTCGTGACACGATACAACTCTTTTTCTACCAGAAGACTCACACTCGAAATTTTTTTACGACAAAGAACGTTATGAGGATCACGATATTGTACGGTAGTGAGACAGGTACTGCACAAGATGTGGCTGAACAAATTTGGAAAACTGCCAAAAGGTTTTGTTATTGTCCTTCCCTCTATTGTATATATAGAAATATATGTATATTGTTTCGCAATTAGAAAGTTTGAAATCATTAATTAGCATTAAGAACTTTATCAATGTTATTTTGTAATATAATTAATGATGCTAATATTAAGAATACAATATCTTTTACAAGTCTGCTTGATTTTATTTCAGAAAAGGCCTGGAAAGCAATGTCTTTGCAATGAATGATTATAACATTCAAAATCTTGATACAGAAAAAATGATAGTGTTTGTGGTCGCAACCACAGGCCAAGGAGATCCTCCTAATAATATGAGACAATTCTGGAGACTTCTATTACGAAAAAATCTGCCAACAACATTGCTTGCTAATGTAAAGTATGGAGTGTTAGGCTTAGGTGACAGTTCCTATCAAAAATTTAATTTCGCAGCAAAAAAGTTAAACAGAAGATTAATGCAACTAGGTGCAAAGGAACTGTTACCTATTGGGCTAGCAGATGATCAACATGATTTAGGAATTGATGCTGTTGTTGATTCTTGGCTAGAAGAAATGTGGATGAAAGTTGGAAATACATTTAATATTTCCATAATAGATTTGATTAATAATAAAAATAACATAATTGAGAGATTTCATATATCAGAGAGAGACAGAAATTCCATGAATAATGAACATTGCTTAGTTCATAATATTTTCATGAAAGAAGTATTTACAAATAATGAAGTGAAAGTGGGTACAATAATTGAAAATATAAGAACTACTGCACAAGATCATTTTCAAGATGTTAGATTAATTAAATTTAGATCAGATAACATTAATTATCAACCTGGAGACATAGTGTACGTTAGACCCAAGAATTCTCAAAAACAAATTGAAAAATTTTTTAATGTATTAAATGATAATAATGTGAAATTAAATCCGGATATGTTAATTCAAGTAACTGAAAAGGAAATTAAAGTACCTAATGTACTAAAGCAAATTCTAACTTTACACCAAATTGTAGAGCAGTATTGGGATTTAAGCTTTAAGCCACGCAGATCTACGATGCAACTGTTATCTCTCATCAGTGAAAATGAATTAGAGAAGGAGAAGTTAGATGAATTTGCAACAGCAAGTGGTCAAGAAGAACTATATAATTACATCAATAGGCCAAGAAGAACTATTTTAGAATTACTAGCAGACTTTCCACATACAACTAGTAAATTAAACGTAAAATTATTATTCGAAATTATGTCTCCTATAAAGCCTCGTGCATTTAGCATAGCTTCAAGTTTAAGGATTACTGAACATGAAATTCATCTCTTAGTAGCTGTAGTGAAGTATAAAACAAAACTATTGGAGCCAAGATATGGATTGTGTTCTAATTGGTTGGCGAGTTTGAAAAAGGAAGACAGGATAATATTTTGGATACAGAAGGGAACATTTAAATTTGAGTACAATAAGCCAATGATATTTATCGGTCCTGGAACAGGAATTGCACCGTTTCGTTCAGCTATATTAGATAAATGTGCATTGGATGATAATTTAAATGATTGTGTCCTCTTCTTTGGGTGTAGAAACAAGAAAAAAGATTACCATTGTAAAGATGATTTTGAGTATTTATCACTGCAAAAAGGTTTAAATTTATTCTGTGCGTTTTCTCGAGATCAAGAGCATAAAATGTAAGTAAATACTCTTTAAATACGTAAATTAATCACTTAAATGTGTTATTTTCATCTTAGGTAACTAAATTTTTGTTAATATTTTAGATACGTACAACATGTTATACGTAGTCAGAAACAACTTTGTTGGGAATTTCTTAGTAGAAATGGTAACATTTACCTAGCAGGTAATTCTAAAAATATGCCAAATTGTGTTCGTGAAGAATTTGTTGATTTAATCAAACAAATGACAAGATCAACTGAAGAAGAAGCAGAAAATTTTGTTAAACGTTTAGAAAATGAAGATCGGTATCAAGTTGAAACTTGGAGCTAATAAAAGATTTAAAAAAAAATTATTCATGGCTGCCATTTTAAAAATTACACTCATAAAAATGCAATAGTATGTATTGAAAGAATTTAAAAATAAAACTTTACAATTTTATGTTTGGGTGTATAAAATGGAAACTATGATATCATTTTGTTCCTTTTTATTCACGTAAATATAAAAACTTTTCAATTTTAAATATAGAATAGATTAGCAATATTTAAAAAAAGAGGTATCTCACATACAAAAATATCCAATGAAATACCGATATAAATATGTACAATAATGTACATGTATCAGTCAAGGAGGAATAATTGTCTTACATTAGTCTTGCCAATTGCGTCCATCATGTTAGATTTTTTCTGTTTGTTGATTTGAATATTATAGATGTGCGCGCGTATCACAACATCTTGAACTAGTTCGTGGTTATTCCTGAATCTCCGCGCAGCGTGGAGCTCGCTTGACGAACTCTAACCCCTATCTTATCTTAATCTATAAAAATAAAGCAGAAAGATAGTATGTCTTGCACGTTCGGGAACAGTTCTATTCATAACTTTAAAGCCTTAACTATCGAATATGCAGTGATCCCGACACTAAACTCGTAAAGTATTTTCACCAGATACGGAATTCGACAGTAATTGGGAGAACTCTGCAAATGTCAATTAAATACTTTCTCGCAATTCAAGTTTCCCAATAATTATTTGAATTTTGAACATCCGTCTATCTGGCAAAACCGCAAACCGTATTCAGACGAAACAATTATAGCAGATTCATATCCACTCTAACACCCTTCAGTAACACGTGAAGTATATTAACCCTCAATATTGCAACAGTTCTTAATTTGATTTAATTTCACAAACTGCGAAAAAATGGCGGGTAGTTACACGAAGAAGGAATTTAGTGTCGGCCCCGAGGAACAAACTTTGTTAAAAGATTCGAATGGAACACGCATTGTGCCCACGAAAGGTATATACTAATTCCCTTCTTTATCGCATCTATTTTCTTCACACTTTCGAACGTCGATCGTCTCAGCCTTACTACTATATTTTGAATACTTACAGCTTTATCCTTCTTACAAACGTGCACCTTCCTTTTTTTTATTTTTATCACAAATATTCCACCAAACCGGTCTCTCGGCAGTGAAGATTCATAAAATTCACTTTGATTTTAGATTCATTTTTAAAAAGAGCAGTATATTATGAAATGTTAAGTATTATTTTTACATGTTATATATGTTTAAATATTAATTACTACCGAATATTATTATATAATTATTATATTAGAATCATTTGATACTGTATCTTTTTTTATTTTTTCATATATTTAACTGATATATTTAATTTAATTTATCAATATTATTTTACTTAATAGTAATACAAAAGTAATACAAAAACGTTCATTTTTCTAAGTATATAAAGCATCTGAAGTTTATACGTGATTTTCTGTTAAAACTTCATTTAAAAATATTATTTAGTTATCTTTAGTTTTTGATCTTTTCGCTATTCTGCTTTGCATAGATAACTAACTTTGAAAAAGGAAATGTAGGAAAAAATGACAAAAAATAAACATAAAGGCGTGTTTCTTCCTAATTATCTTTCTATCGTAAGCAAAATTTTTTGTACTTGCATATTGAGATAAGTGAAATGAAATAATAAAAATTCCTATGTTTTAAATAATTCTTTGCAATAACTTTTATCTACGATGCTTTAAAATACATATTATTAAATTGCATGTATGGAAGAAGTATATCGTATGCATATTATATGTACAAAGGTATCCTGTTTTATATAGAACATTATTTTTTTGCTGACACAGAGCTGATGCGAACTAAATATAAACATATCTTGCCAAGAAACGAAAAGTACAAATAATATATATATATACACATATATTTTTTGTGTTATTATCATAATTATCATCAGTTAATCAATTAATATTATAATTATATTTTAATAATTGACGCTATGTGCCTGATATGTTTAAATTAGCTATTCAATTCCATAATTTTATGGCATTTTTTTTTTATTCTATAGTGTGCTTACAGCATGACCTTATGTATGTTATACAGGGGTATAATTTAAGCAAATATGGAATACAAGTAAAATAAATTTTATATCAATGTTCCCAGGTTACATTAAATCTTCGTATAACACTTTTAAAGATCGTGTACCAGCTGGTAATTAATGTTTTATTTCTTGCGAAATATAAACATAATATTTATGCGATATGTAGTGCTGTTATATATTCTTTTTATCCTCTGTGGTATATAAATCTAAGATACAAATATTAAATCGTATGAGAGTGTAACGTATATATCAAGTGTTTGTATTATGATCACTAAATTAATAAATTGCTTTAAATTGGAGCATTGGTAAAGCGTTCTAAAGATAGCTCTAACTGCAGTATCATTAAATTTGTACGTATATGTGTTGCCTAAATCATATTGTGAAACTAGATCTTTTATTGTAGGTACTGAGCCTGTTCGTCTTTCTCCTGGTTGGGAAGGTACAGGCAGACCTGATGATGAATTAAATTTTAGAGGAGTTACAATGGATCAAGCAGACCTTGAATTAAATCCTCCTAAAGATAGGTATGTATATAAATAAAATTTCATACTTTCAATGTAATTTATTATAATTTACTAAAAATTTTAATTCTAATTGCTTATTTATATAATTTTAGATTAAACATAGTATTCTGCATAATGGTACTTCATGGAATTGGTATCTTAATGCCATGGAATATGTTCATAACAGCAAAAAATGTACGACTCTTTAAAGCATATTTTTTCACTTTTTTATCACTAATTTTACATAGGTTATAAATTTTTGATGAAATTAATTATTCTTCTAGTATTTTGTTAATTACAAATTGTCTGAAGAATATACAGGAATTCAATCAAACTATGCCACAAATTTTCTTGCATACTTAGGATTTGCAGCACAAATACCAAATTTACTATTTAATTGGTTAAATGTATTTATGCAATTTGGGTGTGTATATTTTGTATAATTTCAAATTAATGTCTTATATACGTGTTATCTTCTAATATTTCTGAAAAACATATTCTCTAGTGCATTTTCATTGTATATGATAATCTTTATCATCATGTGATAATCTACAGATACTTAATGAGAATCAAGTATCTGTATTTAAAGACAATTTTTTAATTCTTTTAGTGGCAATTTGACAACACGTATAGTATGGGGCATCTTCATACAAGTTTTAATATTTGTATGTACCGTTATTTTGGCAATGACTGATAGCTCTGGTTGGCCAGGTGTCTTTTTCTGGATTACCATGATTTCTGTTATTATATTAAACAGTAAGATAAAATTATTTTTGCAGAAATTCCAAAATAACAGTCATTTATGTACTTTAAATAAATTATATTTGTATTTTGCAATTAGAGAGTACATTGGTTTTAAATTATAAGCCGCTTTTTTATTTAGCGTTAAATGTACTTTCTAAGAACATTCACATCGGCATAATACTAATTTTTATTTATGAAATACCTTTCAGCTGCTAATGGAATTTACCAAAACTCTGTATTTGGTATGGTGGCAAAGTTACCCACAAAGTACACAGGAGCTGTTATCTTAGGCTCGGTAAACACCAACTTGTACAGTTTTGTGATATAAAACTTTATATAATACGTACATATTCAACTATATTACTCTTATGTTACTTTCAGAATATAAGTGGAACATTTACAGCGATGATTAACTTCCTTGCTCAGTATATGGCACCAAATCCTCGGACTGCGGCAATATATTACTTTATAACTGCTCTGTTTATTCTTCTTGCATGCTTTGATACATATTTTGCACTTCCGATAAATGTAAGATTTACAATTTTCTTATCAATTTTATTATAAATTAAGTATAACGTTCTACATGAATTGTTATTGATTGTAGAGATTTTACCGACATCGTGAATTATTACATCAGAAAGGAATAAATAAAAGGCAATTAGAAAATAATGCAAGAGACAAACATAACACACCGCCATACTGGAAAATATTTAAACAATGTTTTCCTCAGTGTTTTAACACATTTTTCATCTTTTTCGTAACTCTTTCTCTATTTCCATCTGTTCAATCTGACATAGTGCGTTCTGATCCTAATTTTATAGTTTCATCAAATTATTACAGTACTGTCATGTGTTTTCTCACGTTCAATGTTACTGCTCTCATTGGTAGTTCAATCGCATCGTTGGTTCAGTGGGTGAGTAAATTTTTTAATCGAAATTCGTTAAATAATAAACGCAGAAACTAATTTTTAAATCACTATTTTTTTTTCTTTGTAGCCTAGTAAAAAGTACTTAATAATACCAGTTCTTTTACGTGTTTTGTATATACCATTGTTTTTATTCTGTAATTACAAACCAAGTGGTGTTTCAAGAATATTACCAGTGTACATTAGTAATGACTGGATTTATTTTCTAATTGCTGTTACAATGGGAATAAGTAGTGGCTATTTTTCCTCTTTATCCATGATGTATTGTCCGAGGTGAGATTTATACAATAAGAAAAAATAAGATCTTTTTTCCTTTTTTTATCTTTAACATTGAAACATATTAGAGAGCGAATTTTTATTTTAGAATGGTAGATTCTGAATATATGGCAACAGCTGGTATGTTTGGGGCAGCGTCATTAATCACAGGGCTCTTTACTGGAATATTATTTTCTATGGTTATGCCCATCTTGGTAGCAAATATATCATTTGAATTATCTTAATACATACAACATTCAATAATAAAATATTAATCCATGTTTAAAGACATTCACTTGATAGGAGAATCGAAAGAAGATGAGCACAAGGAAAAGAATAAGATGAAAGTTCATCAATATAAAGTACAATTTAATTTTGACATTACTCTATTTATTATATTAAATGAATTTAATAGATTTCTCTACACTTAATGATGAAGCTGAAAATTTTTGTTACAAGATGATCTGGCAAAGTAAGATGTTAATAATTTTTATCTGTTTGATTCATACTTATTTAAAATGCTATGAATTTTATTGTTACAATATAAAAAAAAAGAAAAAGAAATACAAACATTAAATAATACCTCAAAGAATCGAATTTGTATTGTTGAAAACAAATATTTCATAATGGAATATTTAAAATCTGAAGAAAAAAAAGATAGAAATCTTTGTTATCGCATCAAGTTCATAGTTGTGAGATTAATATTTAATCACTGCCCTAATGCAACTATTAATACTAAATTGGACCAATAAGCCTTAATATCCATATATTATTAACTTTTTTCACATGCATCAGTTAACTCGAAGCCGCTAAAATAAGCACATAAAAGATCTGTACAATTAATAATTGTTATTTACATAGACCAAATTTATAATAAGACTGTGGTTTGTAAACTTTTCGTACTAACAATTTAACAAAATTTAGGACTGAGCTGTATCCTACTTAGAAAACAAAGATGTTAAAATGAAAAATCATTTTCTTCTTTGTTGAATGCTTAGTAATGTTCTGATTATAGCGAATAATTAAAAATATTTACCATGTTGAAACACACACATGTGCATTTAAAGAGCATATTAAAATATTTTTTCCAAAGTACATAAATACTTTGCACAGAGTAATTTTTCATAATTTTTAATCATCAATTTTTAATTGTTTTATTATATTTTGTATGTTTATATTCTGATTTTCAGTAATATGTTGTTTTATATATATCTTTACAAACATTATTATAAGGTACATTTGTAAGTATCTTTGTATTATAAACACATCTTGTGTTTTATATGATTTTAGTATTAGTTTTATACGTCAATTTTTTTATTAAAAATTCTTTTTTATTAAAATATTAGATAATTAGCGTTTGTCTTTTCAAATAACTCAAAATGTTCTACAAAACTAAAGTAATTTGAAAATGATATGATTAATGTCAATCTCGATAAAATGCAAGACAATAATATGTGTTTGTTTTATTTACTTTGTTTTGTATTTCTAATTATGACTCTTTTTTTTCATTTAAACATATTTTTATATGTTTACCATGTAATATGTAATATCATGTGCTTGCTATGCTTTTTGTTCAATCAACATACTGTATATTAAAAAGAAGACTAAGGTAATGTGTAAAATTGAAATATTATAATGTTTAACAAGTTTATTAAGATTCTAACATAATATTTATTTCATATACTTACGAAATATATTAGGTCATAGCATAAGTAATGCCGCGTTTTGACTGCAACTTTCAGTGAAAAAAATTAATACTTACGTTTACCTTTAATCATCGATGTATGTATGCATTTACCTACTATTTCCTTAGCAGTCTAAAGAGGTTCTGCTTCAATCACAGCCTTTAATGCTTCGACATCGAACGTTACTCTTTAACCGAACCTGTGTTCATTAGAAAATTCAAAAATGTCATACCGAAATTTCGGAAACCATTTTTGACATTTTCTTACATTTAAAACGTGCTCGCTGTATATTTTACAAACATTTTTAACAGTATCCTTAGTTGTACTGCCTTTCTTAAGTTTGTATAGCATACAATGCCGCAAATGGTTTTCGCTGACACTCATCCTATAACTTCCTTTAATGTGAAAAATACCGATCTGTTTCAATAATTAGAGAGAAACAAAGGGAGAAGTTCCTATAAAAACACCTCAGCGGAACACGATACGCATGTTTATCTAAAGTAAGATAAGAAACGATATTACTTATGATATGACCTACTATTTGTTTACATCTAGTGAAAAGACGCGTTCTCTTATTATTACTTTATAATGTATACTATTTTATTATTTATTGTTTATCCTTATTTATAATAAACGTGAAATTATTATCTGACAAAATTAAAGATATAGTTACTTTTAATTGATTTTATTACATATATTAACTCATATGTATATGTGTACACATGTTATTTTCATTATAACAAAAAAAAAAAAAAAAGAAAAGTATACATCATTAAGTATAAACTTCTGTTTTGGTACAGTTAGTAAGATCTGTAAATACTGTCTAAGTGCTTCTACATGTAATAACATGTAACAATTATAAATCTGCATTTTTATTGTATACACCATCTTGTAAGCTATACTGTTTTACTGTTTATAATACTGTTTATGCTCTATCTCTATCAACTCATACATACAATTATAACTAATATTCCTATACACTTTCAAATTATGCTCAGCTAAATTATCAGAATCATATATGTGTGTGTGTGTGTGTGTGCGCGCGCGCGTGTATATTTATAAACAAATCTTGCTAATGGTAAACCTTAAATTACCTCAAATATTGTACCCCAGGTTGACCACAAATTTTATTCTAAAATATAGAATCCGAATTCCTAGAAGGACAATCCTCTGCATAAAGCAATTCAGACAATAAATTATAAATAAAATTCAATAAAACCAATGATTGGAAAATCATTGAACTTAAAGCTGGTAGAGCGTAGAAGGGATATTTTTATATCAATTAACTTGTGGACATATTTCATCTAAAATTGCTTAATGCATATCATTAGGTAGATTAGACTTTCTTCATTAAGAAATACAATTATTCACTTTAAAAAGTATTTGAATGGTGGTACATCTGTTTTTTACATGAGAAAGAAACCACAAAAAATTCTATAACAAAGTAGGAGCCAGATTATGTCAATGTTACAACATAAATCTTACCATTACTATGGTAAAGTTGTTGGGCATGCAAAGTATAAATATAAATACAAATCACTGTAATATACTTACAAAGTTCAAGCATTTACAAAAAAATGCGTCTTGAAACGTAGGTTTATGGAATTGTTTTAATTGTTCAATTTATTGTAGAAATGATGTTAAATAAATGAGTAAGGACAAAAATCTGATTTCATGTTTAATAACCACTTACAGTATCATAGTAATTCTTATATCTTTTTATGTCGAAAAATTAGAACGTTTTCCATAACACACATTATTCATATGTATCACATTTTATTCTAGTAGATGATCACAAATAAAATTTGCAAAAAAATATTTCCTTAAAAATAGAAGTTATTCCATTTGTTAATATCGGTATACAGTATTAAACAGTAAATATTCCAAGTTAGAATATGAAAGATGCATTGTATATAATACAAATTGTGTGTTTGAGTCAGTAATTTTTACATAACATATACTTTTTCTATCTTTTTATACGGAAACACTTCTTTGGTTTTTGGGCAAATTACAGTACCATTGTTTTCTTGAGCCATTTTTTCCAATGCCTAAAGTAAAATATAGTAAGTTAATTTAGCAAATTAATAATTATATTTTACACGAAACAAATTTATTTACTTGTTCTCCATATACATATCCATTTGGCATCATCATTGGTTGATTATATTCATTTAATGGTTTTCCACTAATACTGCAGACAAGTCTAGACTGTGAACAATGAGCAAAAGGCAATGGAACAGCTAATTCGTTAAGAGCTTCATTGCATACTGGACAATTTGGATTCCTCCCTTCTTTGTTTGCACTATAACATTGAGGTGTTTTTAATGCAGATAAACCTGCCTGTAATGCTACCGTAAAAACACTTTGACTCGCTAATTGGAAAAGTCTATAATTTTCATGCCTGAATTGCTCAATTAATCTATCCCATCTGTAATTATTATATTTTATAAACATACATGTCATATATTATACAAATTAATAACGAATAATTCAGTAAATATATTTACCTCTTTTCATCTAACAAATCTTTATATGGACTAAGAGATGTATTTGCTGGAAATGCTAATTGTCCCATACAACATTGAATTTCTTGCAATTGGTAATCATCGTAATTGGTAAAACATTTTCTAGCATGTTTAACAGCATCAAGCCTCCTATCCTGCCTTACTAACTCTATAAACTCTTGCACGCGTAAATTAAATTCCATAGTACTTCCTAATTTTCTTAACTTAGATCGATTGTCATAGCACCATCCAACACACCTTGCAGTTTCATGATTTGCTAAAGACGTTTCAACTTCCCTGGATACCATAAAAACATCTAAAAATATGAAACAAAACGAGCAATATTATTTATGTTCATAAAATACTGAGTAGCATTAATATTGAACATACCTATGTTTGTTAAATCTCTAAGCTCACTACTATCTGCTAATTTAGTTGCAGTTGTATAATAGCCTTTACGAAGAAAATATTCTATCAGCATCCTATCAAGCCTTTGTCTGCGCCATTGATTCACAACGCTCGGTGCTGTATTGGCATGTTCTTTTAAATGTTCTAGACGTCTTTTGCAAACCATGCTTGCTTGCAACTCTTCTGTAATAGATTCGTGCGCCTTTCTCTTTAAAGTTTGAAGTTTCTCCACAACTCCACCTAATAATAGGCTCATCTCTCCAGCAGGAACAGAGGTTTTATTATCCTTTATTAATTCATTAGCTGCTGTTTGTACGTACGAAGCTTCCCTATCTATAACCTTTTGTGCTAACCGAAATTTTTTGTTAAGAAGTTCATAAGGAACCTAAGAACACAATATTGCATTAATTTATTGATTTAAATGATAACAAAATCTCCGTAAATTTAAATGTAATAGAACTCGTGAAGTTAGTACAAAATAGGGCAAATTGTCGTAAGTGATAAAGAATAGTCAGAGATCTCGAATGTTTCTAAAGAATTTATGTAGATGAATAAAAGGATCATAACACAATCACAAAAGTATTAAGTACCTTTAACGTTGGGTATTCGAGGCTTTTAACGTCTGACATATTGGTTATGCTCAAACAACGCGAAATGTTATACTTAAAAATTAGAAGAAAATTATATTTATTGTATCAGAGCTAATATACTTTACTATTATGTATCATAGTTATTCATCTCCTTTTATACAAATTGCGGATATATACACAGAATGATGAATACAATTAATTTGACACGCTACTATTTTCAAGAATGGTGAAAGCTCTTGCTCTATTTTAATAGAGATAATTATCATTTTGTTTACGCATGATAAAAACGTTAGTATTATAACGTTACAATAGATGGCTCTATTAACGATAGAAATAAGGGATGATCCTCAGGCTAAATCATGTGACTGAACCTGACTCAACTATTTGTCACCAATTAAAGAATTTATCGTTGTTCCTATCAAAGTAGAATTTATTTTGCAATCTTTTATAGCGGCGAAAAAAATTACGACATGTGTAATATCAGTGCAAAAAATCTTGCCATTTATCTTTAAGTTAATAATCTTATTTGACGTATGTGTTATATCTTATTCTTGCCAATGATTCTTGGCGTTTTTGATTGGTCACTGGAGCGGATTAATTTTTGGCTTTGACCAATCACGAAATTTAAGCGTGTAACCCGAGTGCAACGTAACTGAATAGAAAATGCTAATAACGTACGCGTGGTTGAATGTTTTGGAAATGTGATGTGCACTTTTTCCCTCGTAAATTGTACAAAATTTTATACAAAGGTGAGTTTTTGAAAAATTCTTTATTATAATCTCCGGTTTCAGTTAAATAATCGTGATCTTAAACAATCACATGTGCATCCCCCATAAAAAAAATTTATTTCGATTAATCTCTAATATCAACATGTTATTTCCATACTTTTTAATTTTAAATGCTAATTAAATACAAAATTTTTATGGATTCTTTCCATTACAAAAACGTATAAATTTCTCGTAAACATTAAATAATTTAAATGCATGATATGAGGATGAAGAAGTTAATGGCCCTGTAACAAAACCAATTCTGCCTATAAATATAAAATCAATACATTTATCATCTGTGATCAGATATAACGATAAGCAAAATCTTGAAAAAGAGACTATTTTGAATAAAAGATATTTGGAAATTGTTGGAAAAATTCAGCGGATATTTAACTTAACCGTTCGGTAGAGGCTTCGAAAAGGATCGGTGATATTCGGATATGTTCGGCCGGTGACGGAGAGTATCGGTGGCGCGCGCGAGTCACTCGGATGGCCGGGGGCCGCCATTTTCCTCCAGCGAGGGAGACAGTCGCGAACGTAGTTCCGCGCATTGTCGACCAATTTTTTCATCGAATCGAGAGATTTTCGGTAAGAACTGGGGCGTCGGGCGGGCGCGCGTGACCCCAGAGCCCGTATCCGAGCGAGTATCGTTCCACGGGAGGCTCGAAGTCACCCGTGGACGCCGCGAGAACCGTGTGAATCGTAATACAGAGTCAAGGCGCCGCGCGTATACCCCGATCGAGACACAATCGTAAGAACGCCGTGTGAGAGAGTGAATAGTTTGGTGATCGCAGTGTAGCCGGTGAAAATACACGAGTACCCAGGAGTACCGTGGACCAAGGAATACTGGGAGAATCGCCTCCGACAGGTTAGTCAGTGTTTTTCTCACGTAGATCGCGCCGCCGAGAGGCTCAGTGTACGCCGTGTGCGTCGCTCGCGCGGCCCCTGGTGTGCACGGTGCATGCGTGCACACACGCACCGGAGAAAATTCCGCGGGTTCGTGCGTGTGTATTTGTATGCGTTTCTATCTTCCGTCTCTACTCTGAACGTACCAATACAGTGCATACATAGTTCTTCGTTTAACCGTTCCATCGTCTCTCTATATGTATATGGCGAGTGTATGACACTTAGTGTGCGAGTGTGCTGACTAGTGTGATATGGCGGGAGACGCCGCGCCAGCAACGGCCACGCGCCTTTCTTTTTATTCAGCCCTCCGCTCTCGCCACTGGTCCGATTATTCTATCTTTTCTCCTCTTTTACCCATACTTCTCAACTCTTAAAAACTTGCACAGAATTTTCGACTCGTGCCTCGCGAAACCCGAACTATTATTCTACACTTAAATACTCTCTTTTCCACTGAATTGTGTGTAATCGTATCTTGACGTTGACCTTCGGCAACGCTTCAACCTTTCCGATGAAACGTTACATGTTCGTACTTCTCACATTTCCCTCGGTATACTTGTTTGTATGTATCGGCGCGTAACATCCTTTACTATAATTTGCAAGTTCATTACAATATGTTAATTTTCGAGTAGGATTCCAATGGGCAATTAAACGTCTTATCTGTTTTATTACGACACCTAAGGACTATAATAGCGGTGCTTGTTCGAAATAAATCTGCACCGGATAAACTACCGCGTGGAACGAATCGTACGATTTTCCTTCGGTTTATGGTTACGCTATAAAACGCACGTGCGAACCAGGCGAATTTTCTGACATATCAGACGAGTATGAAAATTGTTATGAATTATTACTAGGTGGCAGCACTTCGCGCTGTATGCTTTGAAATTTTATTTATGAAAAGAAACGTTCGCAGAGAATTTTCAATCTTCGTCCATCTGTGTATGCACAGGTACTTACACGTATCCGAGAACTTGCTCGAATCAAGTTCGCGTGATGTTCCCTCTTTACATTTTAATAAATCACGTTACTGGAATTGTTTGATTTGCCATTCGAAAAGCATGTCGGAGGAGCGAAATGTCTATGGTGCAGTACAGTCCGATGTAAATCATTTATTCTGCTAAGTGTACGTATCATGCGACTGACCGCCATTTGGATAGACGCTTCTAGAATATCATTCATTTGTATCTCTCGCTCCTTCCGTCGACAGCCTGTCTTCTCCATATCTATCTATCTCGTGATATACACCATATTAATGTGTTTTGCGTTTTTCACGCGAAAGACTTACATACGCACACGTTCGCTATCCCAGAGAATTTTCTTAAGCGAGAAACGTAATTTAGGAACGCGTTTACACGCGTCGCTAATTATCGCACCACGTTCGTGCTACAAATTAGCATCCTCCTCAGAGTTCGAGCGAACTTTTGCGAAAACGATTATCGTTCGTGCTTGTGGGTGACACCGCGAACGCACTTAGTGGTTCTCAACTTTTTCCGTCCTGTTTCCTGGTGTCCCGCTGTTGTCGCGTGAATCTTTTATACGCGTTCGTGCACCTGCATCCTTTGATTGATTCGATATATTGCTTGCTTTTCCTACAATATAAACCTGTAGACGACTGTTTTAGCGTTCACAACTAATATAACAAACTGGATTATTTTAAAAAATTTGCCAATTTCTTCCATCTATCTTCAATTTTTTAACCAGTTTTAGTCATTTCTCTTGCCATTTTCTAATTTTCAAGAAGAAAAGTTTTTCTTAGTTTTGCGAAGTAATGAGGTGTTACGATAAAAAGAATGATCATGTTATTTTATTTGTTTTTTGAGAAAGATTATGATACGAACACCGATTAAGTATTAATTATACGGTCCTTCTGTAGTTTAACAACTTGATAAAATTTTCACTTTTTATTATTTATTAAAAAGTAATGTACAAAAGGAATATTTATAAATTAAAAATGACACAACCACGAAGTTTACATAATTGGATTTTCGCGCATGCATAAGTCAAGTCCAAAAATATTTTGTAACATAATCAATGCCACTTATACTTCAACTTCAACTCAGGCGCTGGTTTGGTTTTTCCACGAGTTCGATGTTCTTGTCTGGACTTGGTTAACAAGCTTCCGTTTGAAACGATAAAGCATGCTAACGACCTACTAATCTGAAATGTAGGGTTCGAACGACTGCAAAATATTAGAAGCGTGACATCGCGTTTTCCGATGAGCAACAACACCTAACATGGGGAAAATAAAATTATACAAACAAAATGAACACGACAAAGGAAGAAAAAGGGAAAAGAATGGCGGGGAATTGAAACAGCAACTTTTCAATGTTTTACACTATAATATGAAACGCAAAATGTAGAAATGATGCGAAAGTAGTGGAAAATTTCGATATGTACGCATAGTTCGATGGCTAATAGCAAGTCTTAAAGGACGTCGGCGCCAAGCGGTATGTTGGATTGCGTAACTTTCGCCGAATTTAACGCGAATATGGAACGAACGCGTCGCGTACGTTTCCCTTATTTCGTTCCACCGCGCCGGTGCGCGCGCCACATGCACGGGTAACTTATTCATCGTTGATTGTGTCGGTATTTAAACGAGCTCCTGTTCTGGCCTTACGTAATTTGCTGAACGCGGAGAGCAGCGGTATACACGCGCTCGGTTGCTTATTCAGCGATGTTGTGACCTGTATTCACGTCGCGACACTTCTGTTTCTTTTTACTAGAAACCCACTCACGGCTGGCCGTGTGTATGCGCGCGGCATCGCGTATATTTACGTTTTCCTCGTTGGCGCCGCGTAAATCCATCTCCTGCAGTCGTCCAGGAGAAAGGAAACGGGAAGGCGTTATCCTTCGAGAAAGTTAAGTCGTTGTCAGTTTAACGAAGGAGGTCGGTTTTCGCGCCACCATCACTGACCAATCGCGTTTTTCCTTTATTTAGGCCCTCTCGGTTCGCAAGAATATCTTTGTCGTCGACCTAACCTCTCCCTTTCTTTCACTGCGTTCTCTTTGCTAATTATCTGACAATTCGTACATCACAATATATATTTATTATAACGTATGTAATATTTGTTACGACAGAATGTTACTAGTAAATATCGACTATAATTCGGTATTTGGTTTCGTCAAGTAGTAGATCAATGCGTAGTCTTAGCGCTTGTTAACTGACGGTTGGACATAATCGGGTCATATCGCGTTCAATTCGGTTAAGGAATATGTCGCGCGTACGGGTCGTGGGACGGTGCGTGGCTTAGAAATTTTGTTGTCCTTTGGTTTACTACTTATCGATGATTCGTGATTCATACTGAACCACGAGGTCGTCAGAAGAATGAATTTGTTATTGTTTGTTCCAGACTCGGGTCGCGCAGAAAGATATGTATATGCGATTAGGTGTATTCGCTCGAAAGCAACGTCATCTCATCTCCTAAACGCGAAACTATCCGGTCACTTTCTTTTTACAAAGCTATCTGGCGTGTACCTGTTATCGAGCATTCGAAATAAGAGCAATATTTCAAGCGTTCGTAAAATTTGCTTGATTGTATTCCCTGTTTGTCGTATTGGCGTGTCATATAACGCGCGCTGAGCTAAATCGGTTCATTACTACACGACTTGCATAGTCTTCGATAGGATACAGATGCGTCGCGACACACGTACCTATGTACCTCTTCAGAAATGTTATCGCGTGCACTGATAATGGCGCGATAATGCGAAAAATGAACGAGTGTCGTATTTTCGAATCTTAAGTTGCTCGAACGTTTGTAGTTAAATCAGAAGTAGCATTACGGACAATCGATTTCCGAATTTTTTTCTTTTTAACGCAGGCATGGCCATTATTTTCATCGAAGGATAAACATTTATTTGGAAAATAAAAGTTTCAAAAAATAAAACGTGCGGACAAGTATAAACAAGGATGCACGAGCGAAGTTTGTGTAGGCTTTGTTCTCTGTCGTCGCTCTTCCGTCATTTTTTGTCGCGTAATTAAAGCGTGAAATCGCCACGAGGAGGAACGGGAGGAGAGATGACGAAAGCTGGCCAGATAAAGAGTGAGATAGCGGGATCGTCGAGAGGGGGGAGGAAAAAAGTGTCCCTGTCTCGTACGAGGCTCGGGTGGAACCAAACCGCGGCGGTTATTATCGATCTCTCGGCATCGTTACACTTCGTCCGGGATCCGTACAAGTGCGGTAAAAGGCACGAGAGAGTGGTTACGTCGATTGTCCACGGGCTGCAGAGAGAAGCGGCGCTCTACAGGCTGTTTCTAAAATAAACGACCAAAGCTTTTCGAGTGCGTTTTGTTTACCTTCACGATGGGGGACAGATCCCACGTTCACTGCCGCGGAAGTGACTTTTTTATAGGTCGCAGTCATTTTTTGTTTGTTACAGGGATTTTTCTGATTTGGAAGGAAAACATGCTGAATTTTTTGTTTTATAAAATCACTGTGAATACTTGTTCTAACGTATGACCCAAATTCATTTAACGAGACGAATAGATCATAGTTTTAGCTAATCGTTTACAGAATAGTTTTATACAAATATTGATGACAAGTCGTGATAACAAAATATTTGTTAATATTTATGAACGTGGTTTATGAACAGTTAAGGAAAATTTACTTTATCTTGCGGAATGCATTTTGGAGTATTAACTATATTACACGAACACGATAGGAATATGTGGACCTCGCTTGACAAGGTGAAACTGACCTTGAAATATCTGCGATTATCCTTGAAAAATCTCAAATAACTTTAATTTGGCCTACTACACCTAATCATACGTAACTTATCTCCATCGTCATAGTTACTCCGATTAGATTATTAGCGGGTGCTGGTTAAGATCCAATTATGTGCATATATTATTTGTAGTCTCATTCACGAAGGTAGTTACAGTTGTTCGTTTACACTGCTATCGTCGCCAATGTTCAAATTACATCCTAGTTTCGCGTGACAGTATTCAAAGTAGCTTGAGAACGTGTGAGAAGCTTTCTGTTAGGAAAGAAAACCATTTCTAACCGTTAACGGTGAATACTTACTTCAATATTAAACGCTTGCAAACTTGCCAGCTATCCTTGCAAACCTCTGTCGCAAACAAAAGATAGCTATAACTCGAAAGGGAGTCTTTTTCCCCTCCGTGTCCATGGGATCTTTTCCCATCCTCAAGGTGAGCATCGTTAAGGCCCCCAGGAATTGGCTGAAACGAGAAATACAACTTATCGGATGACTACAATTACACAAAGCTTTTATGGGCATACCTATTTGTATATTGTCATTCAAACTTTCCTCCAGGTTGTCTTGTAAGTGATACTACCTTACGTAAGGAAGTGAAGTAACTGTAACAATCATAGAGCGTGCATGTAACGTTAAATTAGCATTGCTTCGGTTTAATAAAATTGAAAAATACAAATTATATTTTTCATATGGAAACTTACCTTGATATGAATTTAAAGATAAAGCTCGAGGACCTATTTTGCACGTACAAAGATATATTTAAATAATATTTATTCTATTTTTAATCATAACATTATAGAAATTTTATTAGAAGCAACCAGATCATCTTATTAGATGCCAAATGCTTCTTCTCTGTTTTAGAACACCCTATATACATAAATGTATCGACAAGTCGAAACACGTACGTATCGTTTAAACGATTAGCGTAGTGATTTCTGTCTATAGTAAGCACGAATAGTTCATCTTGTCCCGTTACGGACGAAACGTTTATGCAGTATACACAACCAAAATTTGTTCGCTCATTTTAGAAGCGCTGTATATATCCGATCGTTCCGTAGAAATTTCAATGTAACAGCCTAAGTGGCATGTGGATGAGTGCACGACAAAGAGGGAAAGGGAGAGCGAAAGAACGGTCTGGTCGGTTGTAACAGGTGCCCCCACCCGTTCTCTTGTTGCCCTTACTCTCCTTGCCTCCTTGCCTCGATGCCTCTCTTCTCCCGCAGCACTGTTCTCTTCAGGTTTGCCCTGTTCATCCTGTGTGTATATCTTATAACGTTTCCTATCTTCTTTCTCTTCGTCGTTACTTAGCCTCTTTTATGTAAGGCTAGCAAACTGACCTGACTCAACTATTGGGTATGCTATACCTCTCTCAGGGGAGAGAGACGAGCTATAGGTTTCTCCTCCTCTTTTCGGTTTCGTCGCTCAAGTTTCGCCGAGCATGAGGATGGGGCTTTCCGTTAGATGTCGTGTAATCAAAAATCTACACGATAGAGGGCACGTTTTTCGCCGTTTCCTGCCAGTTGTATGCGATTCGAACAGATAGTAATTTTACCGGATATGTTGACTTGAAGCTTTTCATTACAATTGTATTCATGCAGAAGGATAATAACTTGACTCATAGCAGCATATACATTGAATGTATGAGTGTTTTCTTAATTTGAGAACGATTGAAAAGAACACAGAAATACTATTTATAAATCAGTCAATTAAAAGAGGTATTTTAATTTAGGATATTAGAGCGCAGAAACCTACAGAAAGAGAAACGTTTATAAATCCAAGACTGGATCCAATGGCACTTTTTTTTCCACTATTTAATGCCCCGGTATCGCTCGCAAATGGTATTTGATAGATACTAGAGCGTGTCGTACAGATTCGTGAAAAAGATATATGACAATTTCTATGCGAGCAGCCAGCGGAACGTTGGAAACTGTTTCGTATGCACCCTGATTTCTTTTCGTCATGGGCCGCTTCTTCTTGTACAAATAATCGAGAATAGGGAAAAGCGTAATTACTGCTATGCTATTCAGGCTACAGGCAATCGATTTCTACAATGCCTGTACAATGGAATGAAAATATAGATATTGCTATTCGTTTCTGCCAGTCTTGCGGAAAACGGACATGGATAGCTATAATAATAGATAAATGCACATGTATTACGTAAATAACGCGAAACAATGCGTCTGGAACACGCAAAAGAAACGACGTCATTGATCATACATGCAACAAATTGGTTATTTGTAATCATGTAAATTTATACACGTATATTCTAATACGCATTTAAGGATTATTACCGATATTTTCTTCTTCAAATTATCGACTATGCTTTAGTATTCAATCATTTAGATCACTCAGATATCGAGATGTAATTGGTTAGATAGTAACGGACGCGCATCATGTATCTCCGTATTCATTGCTCAGTCAAAGAAGGTCCCCACAGTACGCTGTACATAACTACGGTCGTTGGAATATCTTCCAGTAAATTGACCAAGCTAAATATACTATACGCGTACATACCTGGAAATGTCTGAAATACTTCAGATTACAGGAATCGCGCTATAAACGAGATAAAACAAATAGAGATACGGCTGCTACGTGAATATTGGATAGTGGGGGGGGGGAGAGAGAGAAAAGGTGTGGATCGTTTGAAAGAAACACACAAAGCTAAGAAAAAGAAACTCGTCGTTGTCGTCATTGAGGTGATGTAGTCCGAACGTGAAGTACGACCCCAGGATAATGGGGGTAGCGCATCGCCATTGTAAACAGACTTGGAAGCAGTAAGCAGCTCCGGGATTTAGTTCGATGTGTCGGAGGATGGGGACAGCGGGAGGTGGTTGGGCGAGACGGGGAGTCTGACGGTTGGGATGAGGAAAGCCGGAGAGTAGGGTGCCAAAGCGGGGTGAGGGTGAGAGGGGACGTGTCGTGAAGAGAGGGGCAGACTGTCGAGGGTGGGAAGTTGCCGAGACATCGATCGGGCCGGCCATTGCTTGCCACACTCCACTACTAGGAGTCAAGATGCCATATCCACTACGAGGAACTAAACTCCATGAAACTACTCTCTGCCGCTCTCTACGCACTTGTCCTAACCCGCTGTAACTCTGTATAGGTGTGCGCCGCGCGCGCATAGGTCGAGCTGACGCGACGAACGTTGGGGACGATCGCACAGTAGAAAGAGAAAGAGGGAGGGAGAGAGAGAGAGAGAGAGAGATAGATAGAGAGAGAGAACGGGAAAGGAGGCAAAAGAGCGACGGGGAAGACACCAGAAGCAAGTTTTATGTCCTCTGCGTACGTATTACGTAGCAAGCAAGCACGCACGTAGGTGTGTATGGGCACATCCACGAGAAAATAAGTGTACGCGGGACTCACTCATCGGTGCTGCTGCTGCTGCTGCCGCTGCTTCCATGCTGGAGAATCGCGCGCATAGAGGAGAGAGAGAAAATCGTTTGTATATACTTGCGGCCCCGTGAGGTCGCTTTTATACGCGCACTCTCTCACATACTTGAGCCGTTCTCGGACGTTCTTACGCGGGGACGCCAGCGAGCGTGAAGTAAGTTATAAATTGGCCGCTCTAATACGTGGACGAACTTGTTCTCCATGTAACCGTTGCGCCTAATGGGTTATAGGTCATTACGCTTCGCTAATGGATTATCATTTCTCTAGGAGTTATTAGTCCTTCCTTGCTCGATTGATTTGAGATATTGTACTAATCAACGCGTCGAGCCCGTACAATATACATAAATATATGTGTGTAAGTATTGTGTATTTCTCCGAACGACGTGTTCTTTAGATCAGGCACGAGACGTGCCTCTAGAAATCATTCACTTCGCTGGATAGATCTCGCATGGGAAAATTCTGTCCTGGCTGCGTTCGCGCTCAAATTAATTTAATGTCTCGCTAAGTTTCTTCTTAACTAGAATTAGAACGACGAGATTCTCAGTCCGAACCGGTTTGTTTGGAAATCTCGTCGTCGATACAAGAAGTTCGCTGCATTTTCGTTAACGTATTTACGATAATAACGATTACTACTGAGCCTATTTCTTTCTTTATTTTTTCTTTTGTATATTTAATATATCCAGTGAGGTAGTAGTAGCGTATGGAAGGTTTTACGAACAACTTTCTTTGTTTCTTTGGAAGTGATTTATTCCGTGAAGCGCGTCTAGAATGGGTGCGGAAACAATAAGAAAAGTTGTCGCGGTTTATGTGGAAAATTCTGATTCAGAGCGGAAGAGGATATAGGGAACCGTAAAGAAGGAGGGGTTAGCGAAGTCGACGGAGTGTATGTAACTTTGAAACTCAACAAGGGTATATTCATCGCGTTCCCCTACCCATGAATAGAAGGAGACACGAGCTGGCACATGTCTTCAGCCGCACTGGCATTGTTCTTTCTATGTATGCTTCTCGATCGAGTCCTTCTTAACCCGACCGCGCGACGCGGTGGTGAGGTAGAGTTATGCGAATGGATGGATCTCTCGTACAAGAGATGCCGTAACAATTCTTTGCATCGTAATACTCGAATGGACCGCGACCGTGCGCGCGCACGGTCAGATCTGATTTAACGTCACTCGTCCGCCGGCATAGAGACGCTTAAAGGGATGTTAAACGGATGTTAAACGGTTTTGAGAAGCGTTCCGTGTGTTCGAGTCGTTCCACTCGCCACCTGTCGGCCTCTCTCTGTCTTCAAGGTTTCAGATATGAATGCAACGAATGTGTATAGTTACTCGACACGAGTCCGTGCTCTTGTACTTTCTCCCACGTACACTCTGTTGCACGCTTTTGCTCTGTAGGTTATTACTGGTTGAAAGTTTGAAGCGACGAACGATTGTACCGTCAGTTTACCGTCGTTGCTCCTATTATCGCTTTTGTTCGACGAACGTAACTGGCGACGCCTTTTGTCAGTGGCTAATTAAAAGTTTCCACCAACTTGGGAATCTTTAACGCTGAATTTTTCTGCTATCGCCGTTGTTCCTTTTGCGCGAACACGAACCGCGCGGCGCTTGAATGGATCCGTAACTCCTGCCGAAGAATAGTTTGCCAAGGTAAACGCCCAGGGACGATGCTGAAACGTAGCGAGCCAAATGTTTTCCAAGTTGACTCGCGCAAACTCGAATACTACTCGCGCGAGCCGGGATGAGTCACTGGGTGAGCCGATTTGACTGTCACGGTGCAAAGGCAGCAAGTTATTAATGCGTGCACCTATATCGATCAGTGTGTAAAAGAGGAGGCAGACACGGAGGTTCGTGCTTCGAGCGCACTTTGCATGTGCATCGACATTTGCAGAACCGAGTGCGATCTCAAGGCCGACGCGGCGACTGAATTTACAGAGTTCAATCATTTCTTGCTTATCTTGTTTTCTTATTACTTTTCCTTTTCTTTTTCTTAGCTGTCCTGCTTTCTTTCGATGTCTTTTATTTTGCTAAAATTTTCTAAAATTTTCTAAAAATCATATTAGGATTAATTTACAAGTCCTTTTACGAAGAGAAGAAAATAATTGTTCTAGTATGTTACAAGAGCAAATGTTAGATGAGTTAATGGCACGGAAAACTTAGTGTTATCTTCAAAACAATTCGAGATGATTCATAGATATATAGTAATACTTCATGAATTGAATTTACATACTAAATAAGTATGTAAAAAATATCGCGTAAACATAAGTGATATATACAATAATTTATAAGCTGTCACTTTGTCGTTATTAAGAAAAACGTTAGGAGTAATTAGAATGCTACCGTATTTTCTTTTAAACATTATCAATTAATTTATTGGCATTAACATAAATTATTGAAATAAGGATTTAACAACGATGGAGCAAAAACTATTTCAAAAATTTTCCGCGTATACATACTATATTCGATTTAACGCGCAGCTATGTATGTCGTACGAAGTATTATCTTTCATTTCTATGAATCATCGTGCGTTATCTAACGATCTTCAAATATATTATCTGTTTACTTAAAGACTTCTACCTATATAATCTCGTTATCAAATTATTATAAATAAATTATCTCACTTCTGCTACTTTAAATAAGACGGTTCTTGCGCGTTTCCAGTTGCATTTTCGAAATTTGTAAAGTATGTATGTTTGTAATGTATTGTAATAGTGTACAATTGTATAGTATTCTCTGATAATTTCACTTCCTACATTCAAATGAAGAGCAAGCAAGGCTCTTCTCTTGCACAATAATTGAGTAACTCGTATATTTAATGTATGTAGTGTCAAAGATTGATATAATTTACTAATTAATAATACTAATAAACTACTAATTGTTAATATTAGTATATTGGCAAGTAACGAGTTGTTTGTTACAAGCTTTCACTGCACGAGCAATTTTTACAATTTTATTGGACTTGTTTATCCAAGGGAATTTATTAGTGAGAGCATCGATAACTTGTAAGTCGCGATTGGTAAAATTTTGCTGATAATGTTAATTCACTAGTGCAAGGAGTACTAGGAAATAACGTTTGCGCAACGTCGAAACCATTTACAATTTAGTTAAAACATCTAAATATGAAACTGGTTTTTTTCCACGACTGAATTTTGCTCCAAAAAATTATTGGCGTAGCAAAGTTCTTTCCCTCCGTTTGGCCAGGAGAACGGTCGTAACTTCTTTTCAAACTATGTACATACATACATGAACCCTGAAAGCTAAACCTCTTCGTAAGTACCGACTCGACCGGTTTCTTTTTTGCTCTGGCGTACCATCAAAGGAGGGACAGTACCCGGTTGATGCTGACTGGTATCTGTTACAAAACGATGCTTACAAGCTCCTATACACGTACGTGCGCGAAGAAAGGCAACGATGAACGCCAGCGAAACTCGCGCTTTCCTTGGAATCTCGTAAACTTCGTCTTGGAATTTCGATCGTTGCCTGCTACTCTGGCCGCGGGAGGGGGCAGAGTTCTCAGGGAAGTGGGAGAAACATCTTTCTTCCTGAAACGTCTCATCGAAGTTTACAGGCTTTACCTAGCTGTTTCCAAGTCACTTTTACTTTTGGCTATTTTCACGTGAAATTTTATACCGTGTTCTGAAATCTTTAGCCGCTAGCAAAGGAATTCAATTTATAAATTACCGACCTTGAACTTTTATGCAGGAGTATTACGAGAACTAATCACAAAGACTTATATCTAATAAAGTGTATCTTTTTAAAATCTTTAATCTTTTAACAATACCTATAATAATTTTAATTTTGCGTATACGCCGTACGTATAAATCATGTATCGATCATATTGATGATACTCGTACGAAAAGGATGTCTTAATTACGTCATCGTTTAAATTTAACACTTCAAATTTTATATCCGTACGAAAGCTCAACAATTTATTCGAATCATCTCAAGAGCAACACTCTTAAGAACGAACACATGAAACTCCTAAATTTTCTTCAAACACTCACAGCTCGGGGGAATAAAAGCTTTGAAAAAAGAAGTCTTGCCCCTCGTACCCGCATCCGCGTGTACATACGTGAAAACGTCTCGTTCCAGCTGCAAAATGGATGGCCTGGGCCTGGGCCTAAATGGTTAGGCCGCAGATTGACGCGACCGGTGCACGGAGAGAGTAGCACAGAAGGCAAACGAGAGTGACACCGGCCGCGCGCGGGTCGATGCCAATCGATCGTCGTCACGGCGAAACATAGTGACGAAAGTTTGCGGAAAAGTGATAATTCCAAAACACATTGCTTATTCGTGCAGCACCGTAGGAATGGATATAGGAGGAAGGAAGGATAGCCAAGACAGTAGGAAGCACGGGCGCGAGACGAAAGGAGAGACGGAGAAAGGGAGAAGGCACACAGCAGGAAAGGGAGAGAAGAGAGAGGATGGAGAGCAGGCCAGGCAGAGGCAAGCAAGCAGGCTGGCAGGGCAGGCGTTGGAGAACCGAAGTTTCGCTTTAGGAGCGGAGAACTTAACTGAGTTAACTTTGCTGCCGAACCAAACTTTCCGCCAACTTTAAGTAGTCGCCTCTCCTCTTCTCCTTCTCCCTTTCTCCCTCCCTCCCTCCCTCCCTCCCTCCCTCCCTCCCTCCCTTTCTACACTCATGGCCGTTCGCTCGTTGCCCGCTGGAGAGACGAACGTGGAGGCGGAAGGTACCAGAGCAACAGCCCCTCTCTTTACCCCTTTTCCGACCATTCCGTTGTGCCCAAGGATGAGAATGCCCGAACGCCGACACCGATACTCGTCATCATAATTGGACAAGTTTCTTCTGCTCCTTTCTCCATTCTAGTACTCGACAGATTTTTTACTGTTCTCTCTCTCTCTCACACACACACACACACACACGCGCGCGCGCGCGCGCGCGTTTGTTTTGCTCTTTTTCGCTTTTGTTCGTTTTTTACATTTACAACTTAGAACAAACTCTCGCTCTCTTTTCAGACACGGCTATTTATTTAAGCGTCTGTTGTTCGTTCCGCAGAGTACAACCGATTTTTGTTTCTACAAAGAGGAGGCCGCGTTGTCCTGTTTCTCGATGGCTCGTAGATAGCGCATCGATTTTTATCATCGTAATTGGACGAGTATCTCCTTTCCTGTTCTTTATTCTTATTTCATAATTTGAACGAATTCCTTGTTTCGTTTGCATTTATCGATGAACATGTATCGTTACAAGGAAAGTTTATTCTTTGCAACGTGAACAATGGTTTTGGTTTTTGTTTAATTAAATGAAAATTTCTGAGCATGCAGAAGAATTTTTTAAAAATTGATACTGATTTATAAGTGATAAATTTACGTGTGACCGACTGTGCATAATATACCGGATATATCCAAAAATGTCATGAAGGAAGTTAGAGTATAGTTTCAGCATTCGGAACAGTAATTAAAATAATGACGTGATTTGTGTTTAAAATTGACCTGAAATACGTATCTATTGGTGCTAACAATACATCGCTTTAAAAAGGTTTCCACGATGCCATATGCGTCATTATAACGAATGTTATCGCTAGTGCACTTTCCTAATAGACTTGTTTATTTTTAGCTCGCTATCAGCGAGCACTCCTAATACCGAATTTCAAATAATAAAGATTTTGTTATACCAAAATGGTTTGATTCTAATTCACTCCTTATGGATATTAATAGAATTATTTATCATGGAATGTTTATTACATCCGTCTTTTATAATATCGTTATATTGTATGACTTCAACAAGCAAGAATAAAAGATGTATGTGCATATCTTTTACAAATATATTAACACTCCTATTATATAATAACAGAAATCTGTGGTCAAAGTAAACGTATAATGTAACTTAACCTAACTTGCGATTAGTTAAATTTAAACTTAAGGATAATGCAATTCTTAATTAATTAATAGCTATATCTTCTTTTGCCTAATTACATATTCATAAGACGTGGCCGTATTCTTGAACGTTCACGCTGAAAAAGTTTCGTAGCGATCGTATTATTAATGAACCTTTGACTTAATTTATGGGATCCTTCTTGAATCTGAATATACCTCCTCTCTTTACCGGTCGATATAAAAAAATTTGCCGCGATTATTATCGCATTGAAGTCGTTTGAATTTCACGTGTCACTAACAAAAACCTAGTCACCTCTCCGCGCGGTAAGTTTTGAAACAAACTTTACTTTATCGTGGCTCGATTGTAGGAAGGGAGAGAGCTGGCAGGACGAGCTTCCCTCCCACCAACGGTTCTCCGCCAAGTAAAGTTGCTCCCAGGTTAGACAATAATTGGATAACTTCGCCCTCATAGCTCCCCATCCCACCGGCAGCTTCGTCGCCCCACCCTTGCTCTGCTTTTCCCCTCTCCTCCCTCAACTCCTTCCTCTTCTCCGCCACCCTTCATCGTTGTATCTGTAACTCGAAAAACTCTGTTGCACACTGAGATTAAGCTAAAGGGTTGAATTCGACCGCTTGAAGTCGAAACGTTCGTTCTAAAAGCTCGATGAATTTTTAACTCGTTCTAGAATATCTTTCGATAACTTTTGAGAAGCTTTCATTGCTGTACGGAACATTGACAAGCGAACCTCCAAGTTGTAAACATTACATACAAGACGATGCGCGGCCTTTCTAAGTACTTAGTACGACTAATAGAATTTTAACAAAATTTCATTTTGTAATACAATTTCATATCATAAAAATCATTTAGAAAATAAAAAAAAAGGTAAATTTGAATATTAGGTCTTGTAATATTTGTTCATTTACTTACCCGTAAGTGCGAGGAGGAAGAGAAAGATTGTAATCAACATAGTAACATTGAGTATATTTCATATCGTAATCGTTTATTCATGCGCGGAACTGTATAATAAATAAAAATGTTCTTTCCGAGCGCACTTCCTCGACACATTGCTCCTCCATGTTACGAACCGTACGTATATTACGTATGATATACGTTGCCAGCTGTCGAACAAGGGCTTAATCTCGCTTCCTTGCCTCTCCTCCTTTTGATGATATGAGCTTGCATTTTCGCTGAGTTGGCACAACATGTGCCCAAGTCAAAGTGCTTGGGTTTGCACTCTACGTTAGTATCGCATCCTCGCTTTCGCTGAGGCCAGCAGCGATCTCATTTTGTAGCCTTCTCTGCGGACTGTGTTTCCGATTGCTTGTGTGTATTGACCCACAGATTAAACACTCTTAATGTGTATCATTTATCTTATATTAACCTTACCACATGGAATGTTTCTGCTACGACGGGCCAACTACTATAAACTCGCTGAAGAAATCTCTGCGAGCACTTGTAACAAACGAGATCTCAATCTGTGTCGTGAGTGTCAATGAGAAAACTGAATGGGAAAAATAGTTGACGTAACAAGTTAGAAAATTAGCATTATGGATTTCTATTTAAGGCGGTTATTAACATACTCTGAAAATTAATTGTATAGGGTATAACGATAAGTGTATGATTGTTTGCAATTTCTTTAGTATAAAGTTGTTAAAGTAAAGTGGAGTTTTCTATTTCCGAACAGAGAAGAGAAGGTTGTTTGAATCGTAGTTCGTCAGTGAATATTCTATGCTACTACACGGAAGTAGTACTAGTCTAGGTTATACCGATTGTCAAGAATACCATATTGAAGTACTTTGAAGAAAGTTTGATTTATTTTTGATGATCTTGGTTAAGTGTCGTGTGGTGACGGCGTCTGACGAGGGCGCCACGTGTCAGTTTCGCTACTTTCTTATGGAACTTCGCTGGTTCAGCATTTTTCCGTTCCGCCATATAAAAGCACCGGGTACTAAATCGACTCTTATCGAACATATTTTCTGTTTTCGTATAGTTGCTTGAGTATTGATCATATTAGTAGATACCAAGATTCTGAGAACTGGAATTTATGAGTTACCGAGCAGTTAATCGGACATTAAGCGTGCAAATGCATCATGATTGGTTTACAATTGCTGCCGAAAATGGGCTGAAAACGTCGACCCACTAACCAAAGCCAGGCATTCTATTATCAGTTCCAAAAACATTTGCCCCAGCTAGTAATTTCGTTCTCGATACATGGTGTCTCCTGTGCAATCTTTTTACCGCTGTTTCGCACCGAAGTGTAGAAAGTTCATACGTATTTTTGTTTGACATAACACCGACGTTATATTCTTGAAACTTCTTATATTTTCCAAGCGCCTCAATCACTGTGCTGGACACGCGTACTGCGCAGGTTAAGCCGGCGCGTTTCAAGGTAACCTAAAACATTCGGTTTCGTACACGCTGTTAAGTGTTTCGCTTTCTGTAATATAAAGCAATGCTAAACTTTCTCACTTAACTGAATACCAATATCTTGCCGAACTATTCATTGCACGATATTACATCCGTGAGTGAAATATTCGCAACCATACGTATCACATGGATTTCTTTTCTACGAAGAAATTCATGAAGGCGTCGAAATGTATGTTTATTGACCGAAGTTCGTACATCATACGTATTGCGTTTTCTTTCTCAATTTTTTAATTATCGAAGGTATAAAAGTAATTGGCATAATTTTTTTCCTTTTTAGAAATTTTACCTCTTATTCTATCTTTTTAATATGTATAATTTATACATCAATTATTATAAAATACATTCTAATACAATTTAGTTTTGTTTACGTTAACTGCAAAATATGTACGTATAGTTGTTTACTGCGAAATAATACATAATTTTAATTTATTATTATTACTTAGTGAACTTTGCATAAGCGATATTTTAATTACTGTATTGCAACATCATACATTAATAGACATATTTTTATGTTATGTATATAAGTATGATTGGTTTCAAATGATTTATATCTTAAAAGATATTTTATTTGAAATTTTCAGGAGACGGTGTTCAACAAGTCGTGATGCATTGGGGGTTCGGCGGTCCTTGTCCAAAAACCGACCAGAAATCAGTGTTACAGAAGCAATTTGTGTGACAAAGCATAAAAGTGCGAAACTGTATTTTAAGATACACTCAGAGGCTTCCTTGTCAGTGGACTGTAGGACTTCCTTGGAAGAAAGCAGACATTCTTAGTGACACTGAAAGTACAAGTGAAAAATATAAAAATTGGGGGGGCTGTTTGACCGATGGACAAACGGAAGATGATGCCCAAACGCCCTCGAATGGATAGCCTGAGGGGTCCTATTGCAAATGGACCCATTCAGACACGACCATTAGTGGCTTTGTTAGATGGTCGAGACTGCTCTATTGAAATGCCGATTCTCAAAGATGTTGCAACAGTAGCCTTCTGTGATGCACAGTCTACATCAGAAATTCATGAAAAGGTAAGTTATCCGTCTACAATGTGTAATCTGTGTCATTAAAAGATATTCTTTCGATTAAAGAATATCTTTTATTTCTATTATCTGTAATGATTCATCGAAATGTTACTACGATCTTCCTGTAGGTATTAAACGAGGCAGTAGGTGCACTAATGTGGCACACTATAATTTTGACAAAGGAAGATCTCGAAAAATTCAAAACATTAAGAATCATTGTAAGAATTGGATCTGGGGTAGATAATATAGATGTCAAAGCAGCAGGGGAACTTGGCATCGCTGTGTGCAATGTGCCTGGATACGGTGTTGAAGAAGTAGCTGATACTACTCTTTGTCTTATTCTAAATTTATATCGACGTACATATTGGTTGGCAAACATGGTACGCGAAGGAAAGAAATTCACAGGTCCAGAACAGGTAAGAATTTTGAAATGCGCGTAGTGTATTTATTGCGTTATGTTGCAGAAGTATTAAAAGTCCAATTTGATATTTGACGTGTCTTAGGTCAGGGAAGCAGCAACAGGATGTGCAAGGATACGGGGCGACACACTTGGTATAGTTGGGTTAGGCAGGATTGGTTCTGCAGTTGCCCTGCGTGCCAAAGCCTTCGGTTTCACTGTCATTTTTTATGATCCCTATCTACCAGACGGAATTGAAAAATCTCTTGGTCTTAACAGGGTCTACACATTACAGGTTTGATATCAGTTTGTTTTTTTCTTTGTTTTTCTTTCTTTCCTTTTTCCTCTTTTTTTTTTTACGCGATAGCGTAGCAGTGTCAGTTATATTTTATAAAACTTGTAACCATATGATTTGTTACAGGATTTGCTATTCCAGTCAGACTGTGTATCCTTGCATTGTACCTTGAACGAGCACAATCATCATCTTATTAATGAATTCACCATCAAACAGGTATTACAGGCCAAATTTGAAAAGTTCTTTTTAAGAAAATTTCTTTCCTTTTTGTAAATTCATCTTGCAATAACAATGCAATATATAATGATACAAATAGCAACCTTGTCAAAGAATGAAATTATCTGCGATAAATTTTGCACTTTTTCGTATTTTATCCGCATTAACTTCTTATATTGTAGATGAGACCTGGCGCCTTTTTAGTCAATACAGCAAGGGGCGGTCTGGTTGATGATGACGCTTTGGCCGCAGCGTTGAAACAAGGCAGAATTCGTGCAGCAGCACTTGACGTACACGAAAATGAGCCATACAATGTTTTTCAGGGTCAGTCATCGCAGTGTGAGTTTTATCTATCCATACCACCTAACCCCCTCTCACGTGACTAACGTTTTCCTTCATCATCCTAGTCCTCCTTCTTCGTTATTGGATAATGTAAGCTCATATGACGAAGGTAACGATTAGAAGAAGAAAAAAAAAAGAGAAAAAAGAGAGAGAAAGGAAAAGGAAAAAGAATTTAAGATATGCAAAACGTAAAATTTTAACTTTTCGTACGTACAGATAGTATAAAAAGAATGTGTTTTTACTCGTGTTATAAATATAAATTATTCCAAGGTATAGAAAAACTTCACTATTACGCAGTTTATGATACAGAATTAAATATTTTTGTTTCATCGCACATTTGATACGAAGAAGAAACAAAGGTAGTTGTAAAATTAAATATGATCGCAAATAACTATGAACAGTTAATGCAACATTAAACACAAACAACAACAAAAAATATCTATGCAAGAATATAATTACAGAGAGAAAATTGATAGCATACAAGTACTGATTAAAGCACAATATCGAACAAGCTATCGGATAATGTATTATATCACTGTAATATTGAATATATTATTGTACATTTTAAAATATCGTCTGCAAAAATGATTTTTTTGAAACATTCTTATAATCCAATGCTCTGAAATGGTAATTACACGACGATATCTTAATGATTTATTAACATAGTATCATAGTATATTCAATATTAATGAGTTCATTAATCAATCATGTATATTACTGTACATTGCATATATATACAAATTTGATTTCGTTATTATTGGATTTGCTTAATGTGAAGCACGCGCGGGAAAATTGATTCATGAATATTGAAGGGATAGTAAAATAGCGTATTTCTGTATATGTTCTATAGGTCCTTTGAAAGACGCGCCCAATCTATTGTGTACACCACACGCAGCGTTCTACAGCGATGCAAGCTGCACCGAACTTCGTGAGATGGCAGCCAGCGAAATACGAAGAGCTATCGTTGGTCGCATACCCGACTGCTTGCGAAACTGTGTGAATAAGGAATACTTCCTTTCCTCGACCGGGTAAGCTTCGTTCGTATGTTAAATAAAGAAAGTTCAGCTTAACTTAAAAAAAAAAAAAAAAAAAAAAAAAAAAAAAAAAAAAAAAAAAAAAAAAAAAAAAAAAAAAAAAAAAAAAAAAAAAAAAAAAAAAAAAATGAAAAAATGAAAAAAAAGAAAAAAAGACATCAATAAAAAAGAAATCAGCGTAGGGTATTACTTTTTTTAGTATCGTTGCATTTGTTTCTCTTACACCGGGGAAAAAGATATCGTAATTTTTACAGAAACAGATTTTCAAGCAGATGTTAACTCGTATTACATGGAAAGAGAATCGAGTGTGTAAAGTAACGTGGTTAGAAGCGTTCGAACCTTTGGATTTCCTAAGATCGATTGGGCACTTTGTAAAAGGCATTTATCGAAGTGGCCAATTTCTTTTCGCTTTCTCCAGCAGCTACCCTGAGGGGATCAACGGCGGATACTATTCCGGGGGGCTGCCCGTTCAACAGGCGCATTCAACGACTCCTCACGATTCTGCACCCCCACCTCCTGGTGGGCATTCCGTCGTCGGCGGCGGTGGTGGTGGGGGTGGTGGCGGACCGAACTCCTCTGCAGGCGGTGCAGGCGCCGGGGGTCCTACAGGCCCCACGGGTCCAACGGTAGGCGGCGGTGGGGCTGGAGGCCCTACTTCAGCTCCTCCTACTGCTGGATTAACCGGTATACCACACAGCATAGTGAGCGAGCCTGACCCCCGGCCAAGCCCACCTGCACCGAGCCCTCGTTGACCTTGAACCCCCGACGTCCACTCCAGCACCACCCTCCGATCTAATTTCCCTTAGCCATTCACACACGACCTCCGACGACAAATGGCCGATTGACTAACGTGTGTCGTGCACGATGTGCCCCAAAAATCTGTCCGCTGCTTCCGACGAACTCGAGGGAATCCATCCTTGAGAAAGAGTGAAATGAGAGAACGGGGGGTAGGCGGGAAGAAAGAGCGAGCGAGCGAGAGGGAGAGAGAAAGAACAAGATAGAGAGGAAGAAAACGCAAGGGAGAGAGTGAATGAGTAGGAGAGAAAGATCGAGGTTTGCCTTGCTCGAGTTGCTGCTGTGCGTGCGTTTAAAACGTGTGTTCTCCAGAGTGTACACGTGTTTTACGTACGTACCGGTGTAGAGTATGCATGGCATGTGTGAATGGCGCGCGCATGTATGGTGAGCTTGAGTCTGCGTTTGGTGGACTCCTGGAATAGTGCATTTGATGTAACATTGTGACCAAACCAAATACAGTTGGGCAGTAATGATGACAGTCTATAAGATGTCGTGGCTAAAGGAGGAAATAACAAACGGTGGGTAAGAATTCTCTGTGTCGTAATTTTGTATAATTCACTTCATACTTAACCGCACGTGACTTTAGACAACACAAACGATGACAGAAAGAAAAAGAAAATACGAGGAAAATGAAGTTTCATTGATTTTTTTTTTTTTTGTGGTTCCGGTATTCCGTTTTTATCAAAGTTTAATCAAACTTTGGACAATGAAGATTGGTAATTAGTTCCTCGAGCCCATGATCAGTTCTTCCTTTTATAATGATACCTGCAGCATCGAGAAGTACATTGGCTAGTCATAGAGTACAAATCAAACATGGGTGAACATTACAACATCTGGCACATAGTTGAAAATTACATATATTAATGAGTTTAGCCTAAATATCCTGTATAAGTTTTATCAATGATATTTCGCTTCCAGTTAAATAGGTTTAACGAGACGGTAGGGAATAAACAATTCGAGAATTTCTTATTTCGTATTTGCATTAGTTCCATTTGTAATTTTTGCGCTACATAATAGTTTAGTATTCCATGAAAACATCTAATACTATAAATAAAAGAAAAACCTCCCTGTTCGATATAAATATGTATACATATATATACACACACCGCATATATATATATATATTATACGTTTTAATCCTTCATACTCTTTCATTTCAAACATGAAACACGTTTTTAGCGAAGTCATGCATTATTTTGCCACACTGTATTTGGGTTCGCGCATGCTCTTTAGTTTTTGTTTCTAAAAGAGTACCGTACTCCCGAGAGCATATATATAAATAAATATATAATTTGGCAACTTGAATAATTTTTACAAACTTTATTTCTTTCGTGGACGTTGTGACTCTCAGTGTTAGTATATTATATTAAAATGGAAAATGTAGTTGCTCACAAATACATTTTTATGTTTCACTCAAAGATCATGAAAATGCTGCGTGATAGAAGGAAAAGAAAAAAGAGAAAAAGAATACGAAGTCAGTAGTATGTCTTACCTGTGGTAAAAGTGGCTAAAGGTAACGAAGGAGATTGTAAAGAAGTATGTAACCGTTGGGGCATTCTCAAGCGTGTGGTAGTACATCACTATGTTGTTGATAGTACTAAATAGAACTTGGTAAAACCGAATGCCTGATTTATTCATATTTTTAAATGTCGATTACCGATACAAGCAGATGCATTTCAATTGCCTTACGATATATATGTACGATCAAAGTAAGGTTTGTTTGTCTTCACGCACCGATCGGTAAAACAAATTACAAATGTATTGAGAAACTTAGTAAAAGAACGATGGTATTCGTGAGAAGGGAAGAAACTGCTCTTGGTAACTGAAATTTTATAAATTCTGATTGTTCTAATTCTGCCAATTTTGTAAGTTTTCTTTTTATTTTATATGCGAAAATTTGAAGTGTACATATAAATGCGAGATTGTTTAAGTTGCAGAAATATAAACTTTAGGGTTAAACGTTATTTTTTTATTGTATATTAAGAGTGATAGCGAATGGAAGATATATTTTTGAATGGGACATGATATGACTTTTGTAGATAAAAAATTAGTTTCCTCCTTTTCACGAATGCTGTTTACTCCTAAAAAAAATTTATTGGTGACGATAGAATCAACGCGGGTGTATAGTAAAACGAATTGCTTCAATAAACTGAGAAAAACGTATCGTCTTTAATTTTTGTGGCATCTATTTTTGTACTTTTTTCGAGTTACACTCACGAATGCCTTAACGTTCCGTAATTGAATGCAGCATCTTCATCCGAAGTGTTTAAATTCGTAAATAATGATAATAATAATAGGTAACATCGATAAGTGGCGTTTTGATACAGAGTATTTTTGTGTTTTCCGAAAGGGACAAAAAACCACTTATTGTTTCAGAGAAGATAAATACCTATCGGTTAGCGGTCTTTAAGCGAGTGAGATTGTGTACGGAAGAGAGAACGAAAGAACACACGAGCGAAAGTTAGTACGAACAGAAACAAGTTTTATTAATTGATAATTATAATATGATTAATTATTGTATTAAGTAAAGTAAAAATGCGATGTTACGAACACTTGAATATATTATCGAAAGATGAATCATTAAAAAAGAAAAAACGAAAAAAAAGATGAAAGAAAGGAAAAATGGACAATTTTTTGAGAAAAAAAATTATTAAAAACGATGATAATAATTAAATAAAAAAGGAAAAAGAGAAAAAAAATGAAGAATATGAAAAATCTATTTTAGAGACACACATATCTATTCGGTTTTTTTTTTGTATCATTTCGTTTGTCGGAGAGAAAGTAAAATTTATCGCGATGGTTAATCGTCGTCATGTATAATTGCGGATCGTCGTAATGGCGTTGGTTATTAATTTTAGACGCCATTTCGAAATTGTCGTGCGGTTGTAAAGAGCGTTCAACTCTCCAACGCACTGCGTGTCAGTGTTTCAAGAGGAGTGCAAATATTGTGAGAAGAAAAGTGATATATATATATGTGTATGTATATATATATATATATATATATATATATATATATATATATATATATATATATAGGTATAAACGATTAATTCTTCAGTTTCTCAGTAATCGATACATATGTATATTACGTCAGATGAAAGGATTTTT